>JAOVVB010179718.1:0-11267 GCA_028570985.1 Heterobranchus longifilis | reverse complement strand
CAACTCCCTGGGAATAAACAAAAACCTGAACATTTTCTCTGCAAGAATTACACAAGTCCAGAACCATGCATCATTTATTTAGGCATCATGTTACCCTTGTGGGTACATATGCTGTCACTTTATAATATAATATATTATTTTCTGCAGCTAATTAAAATGTCAATGTTCATTTAAACCAAACAGACTTTGTGCCTAAAGGTGTAACACAGATTGTCTTGTGACAACTCTATTTATACAGTATGATGGTCACTGTCACTTTAACTCAGTAGAAGAAGCTCAATGATCTGTGTGGAGTTACTATGACAACAATATCCCTCTTTGTTTTCTTGGAAATGTCAGACAAGTATGGACTTGTCTGACAATCATTGTGACCCAGATTTATTATCAGCCAACCACAACTATATTCTACACACACTGTGCTCTGATTGGTCAGCGTTTCCGTGTCTTCAGTATCTGCTCTCCCACCATCTCTGCAGCCGGGGAATGACAGTAACGGCGATGTAGTAGCGGCCCTTTTTAAAAAAAATCTATCTATAGTATAGTTGTGACATCACAACCATACAGAAGTCCCGATGGCTCATTTAACACTAGAACAGCCATGACCGTCAATTTTACCTTTTTGCTGAATAAAAAAATAGTTCTTGACTTTTCCTATAAGTATCATTTATTGAAAATTTTATATAAATTGCACAAAAGGCAAAGAATATATGATCATTTTTACCTATTTCGGCCATACACGGTCATATTAACCACACAGAATTTCACTGTATTATTGTTGATCTTTTGTGCAGTTGATGATGCGTTCCGGTTGCTTAGCAACCGTCATTGTCTCTGTCAGAGAAACGTCACTAGCGGTCTCGTGTGCTGTTGTGTCTCTGAGTGTCGTATTTGAATTTCTCTACAGAAAAATACTGGTGTGTATGTATGAAATAATTACAGTATACTAGGCCAGTGGTTCCCAACCTTTTTCCTTAAGGGACCCCTGAGTAAACTTGACGACCCCTGACTAACGATATTTGACATTTTTTTTGCATATTTCATATTATATTCAATGCAGAACAATAATAATCCAGAACAACTGATAAATTAGTACAAGTTTGTGTAAAACGAGCAGTTTGGATATATTTTGAGCAGATTATTTCCTGTGAATGAGATAAGATGATTTATTGTCATTGCATGTTAAACACAACAAAATATAGTTTGCCAGCAATCCACAAATATAAATATATAAAAAGAATATTGCACCAGAGATGAGTTTTTCTGTTATTTTAAAAACAGAGAATACAACTCTGTCTGTATTTAGTTTTTTTTTTTTCTTTTTTTTTTTTACAATCATCCATAGTTAATAGGCTTCTTTTTTTTGGTCAAATTCAGTGTTTTCATCTCCCTGAGTCTTTTAAGTTTATATCCTAAATAATAATCCAAACTTTAAAAATGATAATTTAATTTAGTTTTCCTCACAGAATCAAATGAAATGCTGAGATATAACTATATATAACTATAACTATATATATATAACTGTATATATATATATATGTTTTAAGTTTTCTGACAACCCTTAAAATAAAAAAAGCTTTGGCGACCCGTAGTAGGAGTCAGGACCAGTGTATGGGATAATATGAATATTGATGAATATATAACTACTCAATAGCTATAATTAAACTTGTTAAAATGTTTTTGGTGTTATATCGGTTTTTTTTAAAGATATCCTAACACAATAAATGCATTCATCTCTTAGTTGAGTATTTTCATGAGAGATTATAGAGTTTGGAATCTGGTGGTCAAAATGACATGCTTAAGGCAATTCTAGTATGAAATTCTGTCACTTCTAGTGTTAAAGGCACAGTTTCTGAATACGGGCTGTGTGCATTTCTCTGTGGAGTGAGGGTTTTGATACTTTCACAGTATTTATATAGCACCTCGGCTTGCTTTTTAATCAAAAGAGACATGGAAATCTCACTTTTTACAATATGTGACGGTCAAAAAGTGCACCACGTTCACTCAACTTGTAGAGAATGTTTAGCTTCCACATACAGTTTATATTTGTATGTTCCAGCACATTTCTGTAGCACATACATGTGTTTATGGGTTGAAAATAATGGTTTGAGTCCATGTCAGTGAGACCAGGCTCAGTGATCCTATAGAGGCTGTGTCCCAGGTATACTGTCAGTGTACTGGACTGGGATTGGCCGGCCGGCCAGCTGATAGGCAGATATGATTGGCTCAGGTGTACAGACCATCATAAAGGCTCCATTGTCCGGCAGAATAGCTGAAGCTTATAGGAACCTGATATTCGAGCTCTGTCCATGCAGACAGGCACAGAGAGCTGATGTCAGATGTATAATTGTTTTTTCTCTTTTTTTTTTTTCTTTTTTTTTTTTTAAGAATGACACCTAGATTACACACAGTTTACTTTAATATCATACAGAAAAAAATACTTGTTTTTATATGAGTTTTAATGTTAGGACAATTTTTAAAAGTCCAAGATTAACTGAATTGTATCTTCTGTATGGAACGTTTTCTGCTTAATAATGTTACGTCTGAAAAGTTTATGCTACAATTCTAAAAAGGAGATCTTTCCATTGCTTAAAACATATTACTAAACAGTCATATTCCAACATATTTCATATATTTTCATACATTTAAAGAGGAGGACAACAGGTTGTGTGAATTATGAGAAGTTGAGAATGAATCTCGGTTTTCTTTTGCATTGTCTTTATTATTTAGGATATTAAATTAAATGTCTGTTCAAAATCCAGAAATGTTTTGATGCACTGATGATGACACAGTGGAATGGTTGTTTAATTGTAATGCTTATAAGTTGACTTTCTAAAGCTTGTAAAAAAAAAAATGTTTTTTAAACCTCAGGATGGTTTATTTGTTTAGTAGCCTATTATTTGTAATATATGTTAATTTTCTGGTCTCTTTTTCTAAATAATGTCTTGTAAACCTGGTTGGGCTGCACAAATTATTTATGCATGATAACACAATAATAAAAAATCAAATCAAATATGTCAGCAAAAAACAGTGACATTTAAAAAGGTTGAGATCAATGCAGTGGCAATGAAAAAGCAGAATACAATCACGTCAGTGTGAATTGCACTGTGATTCTAGCTCACTGTATGTCTTTGTCTTCTGCACCTGTTATAGGAATCCCAAATATGTTTTGATGCTGTCTGATACTGCCCCGATGATGACAAGAGTCCAACTATTGTGTTACCAAACTGAATAACTTCCTTGATTCACAAGCCAAGAAGGTGTCAGTGAAGGCAACACACAGGTCCATTCAATCAACCGCAGAATCTGCTGAATACCGACAGATAAACAGAGCGCAGAATGGATTTACCCACAGCTTGAGTATCGCGTTATTTGAGCAACGTTTAAGGACAAACTGAAATTGAAGTTCTTCTGAAGGTGATGGACAGATGTCTGACAGATGCATGCTGTCAGCGCTGCTGTGATACAGCTATCACTGCTCAAACTATCGCACTTTTACAAGCCTGCTCGGCCACTTTTCTCACATATTTCTGAGCGGATCAATGTGCGTAAACGCGTTAAAAAAGAGGGATGTGAGATATTTTTGCCTACCTGAGATGATAAGTTGTCCAACGAGTGGAAGGGAATTCAAACTCTCCCAAAGTGTGGTAGCCTGTTTGTTTTTTGTTGTTGTTTTTAAACCGGTTGTTTCACCGTTAATCCCAGATACTCAGGTTGTCTCCATTTATCCAAAAGAGAGACGACTTTTGATGAAGTGTGAGCGCGTGGGAGCTGTGGCCCCGACTGTTAGAGAGAGAGACAGAGAGAGAGAGAGAGAGAGAGAGAGCGGGGGCGTGAGCTCTGATGGAAATAAGTTGACTGCAGAGAGGTGTGACATGTCTCACTTTGATGATCTGCGTCTGTCATCAGGTAGAGGTACGGTGGCCGCATAGGGCCAAATAATATAACAATAATTATTTAGTTATAGGGACTTCTTATAAGTTTATAACTGGACAGTGGGAAGTAGGGGTGTCACGATTCTCCAAATCTACGATTCTATTGGACTTTCGATTTTAAGGTCACGATTCGATTGTATTTTGATTTACCCTTTTTTTTTCCCTTCAGCTCATCGCCGATCCTGCTTTTGATTTCGATGCACTTTTCGACTTTTTCAATTTTCGATTTAGAATCAAAATCGTGACAGTCCATCTTTATTTCTTGTCTCTCATTCTGATAGATGAAGGTTTTCATTTAGCATCATTGTTAATCATTTAGCTGCATATCAATATAACAGGTAAATTATTTATTTGAATATGGAAATACTAAAATACTTCACTGTCCAGTCTATGCTACTATATATTCTATGTTTTGCTCCATCTATCTGACGGCTGTAGTGACTTTCCAGTTTTACATACAAAACACATGGTGATCTTATAAGATAGTATGCACTGTTGTAGATTGTTATAGAACCACAACAGTAAAATGCTGCTTACACATTTGTAGGAGCCATTTTTTAGTTAATTGTTGGCACATTATATTATTTTGATTTAGATCTTCTTGCAATATTATTTTGGACACTGGTGGCGGTGACTAGATGCACAGGGTTGTAAATAAAAGGGCATAGGTAACAGGAAGGGACAGGCACAGGGGAAGGGAGAGTACAGTTCTCACCAGCCAGCAAAAACAAAAAGTTGGATAACCAGATAACCAGCCAGATATCCAGCAAGCTACAAACCGGACCATCAAGGAAACCCAACAACCAAACCACAACTTTGCAACTTGGCTGTGTAAGATCACTCCCAAACACCTGTGTGTATATAGTGGTGATTTAACAGTAATTTAAGATGTTGAAAATTGCCACTATAACATTAATGCATTGGTAAAAAAATAATCCAGTAATAGAATATATAATAGTATGACAATCACAGTTGCAGTATTGCTAAGTAAAAGAAAATTATATGCATAATGTGTACTTTTTGATACTTTAAGTACATTTTGTTTCCAATGTCTGTACTTTTTCTGAAGTAAAGATCTGATACTTCACTACTTGAGATCAATTTTAATTTTTTTAATCTAGACTATAAAGGATACACTGTACAAAGTACAGGGATTAGATAGGCCTAAGGAGTCAGCAGCATCTGTATTATACCTGAAATGTAGAATTAAAATATCAAAATGGAATTAGTAAAGGCCAATTACCTCAAAAATGCAAGTTATGGGTGTTAATGAGGTATAGCCTATATTTATATATATATATATATATATATATATCATAAATTACTTATTTGTTTCTGTATATATCTTATCATATAATTTTTTAATTAATCATTTTTAAATGTCATCTATTTTTATCCCTTCATTTTACCTTATTACTTTCCCTCTACAGCAATAAATGAACAAATACATAATTATTTTTTAAATGTTTTGTTCTTTGTATTTATATTTCGCACTTTTTTATTCTGTTATTTAATTTATTAATTTCTCTTTGTATTTTCTTATTATTTTACAGGTTTATTCTTTTTTTTTTTATGGCACTCCTCTGGCTCCATACTGAAGACGGAACTAAAGTGACGGTCATGTGATTCCAGTCAGGACTGCATTAACGAGCGCACTGTTTACCTTCCGCTGCAGACAGAAGTAGCAGAGGAATGCCCGACTTTCTCTCAACATGTACTCTCACGGCTCTGAGAGTTTAATTAAACAAGCAAGGTGAGAAAACAATAAAAGAATAATTTTATCTGACATATCTTTAAACACATCGTGTCAGAATCTCCTCTGCTAAGCTAACAAGGCTAAAGCTAGCTAACCTGTCACAGCCTTACTATGCTTTATGTTACTCAAACTTTTAATGTTTCCGTTCATTTAGCGTTACTTTTACAGCTGTTTATCACAAGTAACAGTCATTTTCACTATCACACCTGTTGTGTTCGCAGCGTTGTTATTTAAGTTACTGTAAATTGTCAAAGAAGAGTTGAAAACAGTTGCTTTTGTGAGACTGACACCGGTGTTGTGTCGATATTTGCTCCCTATCGAGATGTGCTACATCAGCGGTTCTGCACATGCGTAGGAGCATTATTTTATATGAGATTTGCTCTGATCAAAATACGCTACCCATGTAAATAAAGATATTATAATAGAGTATCAAAATATGCTTCCCATATTCTTACAGTATACATGGGGGAAGTAGTGGTGTGATATAAAATAATTCTGTAGTGGGAGCATTATTTGATAGGGGGGTATCGAAATACGCTACCCCTAAAATGTTAAATAATTGAGTATCACACAATATAAAAAGAGTAGCCAAAATATAATCAAAATATTCGTACAGTGCACAATATTGGACATTTATATTCTTTTTTTTTTTACACAGGTAAACAACCTAAAGGATTGATTAATGATCAAAATATGGAGTTGATTGATAATGTGTCAATCTTTTTTGCACATTACATTTCTTACTTACATACATTACTTATAGCCTACATGTTCATGAAATGCAATACAATGTGCTTAGAATTATTGGTCGTGGCAAAAGCAATAAGAAAACAAAAATACAAAGTAACAAAAATGACACACATGAGCACACAACATACACAAGACATTGACTCGGAATTGCACGAAGTGATTGTTTTGTTTGTTATTACAGGATTTTAAGTGTGATATTGTTTGAAAATATTTGTTTCGATCTGTTTGTTTGAATTGAGCACATGAATGACATATTGTTCGTTGTTGGAAAAGATTAATAATCATGTTCTCTCAGTAAAATATTCCTAACAAAATATGTTCAAAGATCCAAGTGAATATCAGACCAAAAAATCGCTACATACACACACTGAGAAAATAAATGCTCCGATGTTTCCACCATACAATTACAGAAAGACATTTTTTCTTCTACATGAGGGATATACTTACAAATTATAGAATTTATGGGGTAATATCTGTGAATGCTTTTAAATAACAATTATTTCATTTTGTTAGGCAACACATTTATAGGGAAGAGTGAATAAATAATGTGTTAATCGATCAAATGGCAAAATGTTTGAGCAATAAGTCTCAGAATAACTTTACAGAGAAAACACTCCGTGTGTCATCTGCAGGGAGATCCAGGAGTCTGAGCTGCAGAAGTTTCTCGGCAGATTAGTGAAGCTCCTCCAGGGGAAGGAGCTCGGTCATGAGACTCTCGACTCCCTGCAGAGGCTGCACCTCATCCTCTCTGCCACCAAGTACACCCGCACGTAAGAACCTCCACCTCCCAGACACCGTGCACCACCCTCTGTCCACTCAGCTTCCTGTCCTCATTCTTTGCAACTTACTCCATCATTATCCAGCTCCTTCCTTTTTCACCCCCCCCCCCTCCTCCCCCTCTGTGTCTTTCCTCTGGACCCCCATTTACCGTCTCTGGGGATCCCACCCGCCCTCTCAGATAGCAAACACAAAGAGCCACAATGTTTTATTTATTTTATTTATTATTTATTTAACCAGGAAGGTCAAGACAGGCAGCAAAACAAAAGTTTCATATTGTCGCTGTCGTGTGGAAACCTTGTATGTCCAAAACTGTTACTTTTCAGGAAATTAAAATTTGAAAACATTGTATTGAGCTATTTAGTTCAGATGAAATCACTTTTTGAAATACTTTTCATTAGTTAAATATTTCTAAAACCTGATGACAGACGTAAAGGATGACCAAAAGTATTACGTTATGGGGAAAAAAAGACAAAATATGGAGATACAGCGCCTGACAGCGATGATACACAAAACATACAAGAATCAGAGGCTAAAAGAATCATGGCACCTGTTAAAAGCAATAACATTGTTCTGTAAAAACTGACTTTAAAATGTGTGTATGCAGTCCAAGAGAGTGAGCGCACATCCAAACAGAAAACTCAAGATAAAAACTAATACAGAAAAAAGATTTTGTTATGTTACTTTACTTGAACAGGGATAATGTAGAAAGAACATTAACCTTGTATAAAGCAAAGAGAGATGTAGTGTACCAGGTTTTAGCAAACTGATATTTTCCACCTGTAGTCCCTGAGCAGGTAGGTCGAATAATAAAATAATAGGAAAGATTTACACATGACAAGATGATTGGACAAAATGCATCCTCCCACCAAGGGAGCATTTTTGTGAGCATTGAAAACAATGTGTGGATATCTTATCTTTTTTCTTTAAAATATGTTTAAACATAGCAAGAGGGGGTAAAGAATCCAAGGTCAGTCTGCCTTGCAGCTCATTCTAAAAAGTGTTCGGGTGTGAAAGAAAAAGGCAGTTTTACCCTGATCTGTTTGTGTATTTGGGACCACAAGGATCATTTTCTCTCATGATCTGCTGTTAGAGCTACCAGTAGACTGCATATTTGCTTCACCTTCACAGTCATCCATATTCTATTTCTGCCCCAAACTCCTTAATATTCAGCGCGAGCTTTTATTCATAACATTTCTCCCACACGTCTCCTCTGTTGTCATCGAACAAAGGTTGCCTCCAGAGCTTCAGAAGAGGCTTCAGTCGCTCCTCTCGTCACCTGCGGAGCAGTTTCAGGTGCTGAGCTCCGCCGTGCTCAGAGAGACGCTGCCCCTCTCTGGTCAGGAAGGCACCTACAGCCAGGAGAACATCGGTCTACTCAACAGCCACGCTGCTGCCCTGCTGCTCTCTCAGGTGTGCTGGCATCATGTCGTGCTTCACTCCTTTATTTTGAGACGTATATGAGATTCTCAGAGGGTTTCTGAAGTTGTTGGTGTCTAATCTGACAACATTGTGTAGCATAGTGAAGTGTAGCATGAAGTACTTGTCTATAGTGAGTGTATTACCTGCAGTAGACGGCAGTCGGCAAGCCCCCAGTTTGCAGAAGCAGACAGGAGTTAAGCAAAGCAATGTGCTGCTGTGGACGGGGCCATACAGCAAAACACATATTAGCCACCTAAAAAAAAAAGATCAATATCTATTTAAGTGTAGGCTGTGCTATATTTAGAATATTTTCACCGCTTTACCTTGCAGTCAGACGAGGCATGGGACAATATGAAAATTTCATGTCACAAGTATCCTGCCCAAAATAATTGCAATTCACAATATTATCCCGATAATCAAGGGAATGTGCTTAAAACAGCACTAAAACACACTGGAATCACTTTACCTTGTTTTCTGCTTTGTTGCGACTTTTTTTATTACAACGTTTTTCTTATAAAATTGTGAGTTTTACCTCAAAACATTACAACTTTTTTCTCATAAAATTGTGACTTTTTCTGTAAAAATTACGATTTTCTCAAAACATGATATTTTCCCTCAAAACATAAAGTGTTTTTTCTCAAAACATTGAGACTTTTTTTCAGAAACATGTTTTTATTGCATCACAGATAGTAAATTGTGTGTTTTTTTTATCGTGATCCACGATAAAAAAATCGATTAATGTCCCATCCCTGTCCCGTCCCTCTTTACGACGGGCAATGAAAATAATCTAAATATAGCATGCACTTAAACTGATATTGATTTTTTTAGGTGGCTAAAATAAGTTTTGCTGTGTGGCCCCGCTGACAGCAGTACATTGTTTAGCTCCCGTGCCTGTCCTCATGTCTGTTTCTCCAAACTGAGGGCCGAACTGCAGCTGATACACTGACTGTGGATAAATACCTCATACAACCCCACTTCAAAACATCCAAACTATCCCTTTAATGTTTAGAATTTCAGAAGAAACTGATTGTTGGCAGTGAAGACACACAGAGACACACACATTTTGTTTTCAGATGACCTAAACACCGCCTCTCTCGCAAACTTAAATCCCAACAGGTTGGATCCAGGGCCGAGCTGTCGTCTCTCTGCGCTCAGCTCCTCCGCGGTCTGGAGAGCCGACCATCGGAGGGGCCGGCTCACTCGCTCACACACACCCTGCCGATCCTCAACACCATCCTCACACACAGCCCCGAGAGCCTCACCGAAGGTAACGGGCCCCTCAGAGGGACTGCTGCAAATTGAAAGCAAAGCTTAAAACAGAAAGTTAAAATAGACATCTAATCGATGATCACATAAATCGACATCCTTCTCTGCACCTGACTTCCAGATCAGGTGACCCTCCTGAGTAAAAAGCTGGTGGATTGGCTGCGTTATGCGAGCACCGTTCAGGGAGGCGGAGCTTCCTCAGGAGGATTCTTCACGGGGCCCCGGTCACGTCAGGTAAGAATCCACTTCCATCTTCAGCCTGTGAGGCTGATTTTTGGCCATTTACAGAAAAACATAAGGAGTCACGGGCCAAACAATAGTAAATGCTTAGTTTTCAACCAAATACGATGCAGGGAAATCAGTGTTTCCTATGTGCCATCGAAAATTAATTTTCTATCAAAATCACTGCGTAACACTACTAAACAGTTTAACGTTTGACATTACAGTGTTTCTGCATCTGCTTTTAAATATTGGTTTCTGTGCCAAAAGGATAAAATTAATGATTCCACTAAATTTAAAAATAAGTGTCCAAAAAGCAGTGCAAAATAAAAGCCTGAGTACAAAATAAGAACTAGTATATTTTTTTCTCAAAGCACGACAACTTTTTTCACATAAAATTGTGACTTTTTTTCTTAACATTACAACTATTTTCTCGAAATATTACAACTTTTTTCTCAAAACATTACAGTTTTTTTCTCAAAACATTACAACTTTTTTCTCAAAATATTACAACTTTTTTCTCGAAACATTACAACTTTTTTCTCGAAACATTACAACTTTTTTCTCGACACATTACAACTTTTTTCTCAAAACATTACAATTTTTTTTTCTCAAAACATTACAACTTTTTTCTCAAAACATTACAACTTTTTTCTCAAAATATTACAATTTTTTTCTCAAAACATTACAATTTTTTTCTCAAAACATTACAACTTTTTTCTCGAAATATTACAACTTTTTTCTCGAAACATTACAACTTTTTTCTCAAAACATTACAATTTTTTTTCTCAAAACATTACAACTTTTTTCTCAAAACATTACAACTTTTTTCTCGAAATATTACAATTTTTTTCTTGAAACATTACAATTTTTTTCTCAAAACATTAAAACTTTTTTCTCGAAATATTACAACTTTTTTCTCGAAACATTACAACTTTTTTCTCAAAACATTACAATCTTTTTTCTCAAAACATTACAACTTTTTTCTCGAAATATTACAATTTTTTTCTCGAAACATTACAATTTTTTTCTCAAAACATTACAACTTTTTTCTCAAAACATTACAACTTTTTTCTCAAAACATTACAATTTTTTTTCTCAAAACATTACAACTTTTTTTCTCAAAACATTACAACTTTTTTTCT
>JAOVVB010179698.1:0-11267 GCA_028570985.1 Heterobranchus longifilis | reverse complement strand
GTGTGTGTGTGTGTGTGTGTGTGTGTGTGTGTGTGTGTGTGTGTGTGTGGGGGTGTGTGTGTGTGTGTGTGTGTGTTGGAGAAAGGCCAAAACACATAGAAAAAGCTATGCTTAAAAAAACAAATATGTGTGGACGAGGTCTTTGTTATGTTTTCCTCAGCTCCTACTGGGCAGAAAAACCAAAATGTTTTCCAATGTGTTCAGCTAATGAGACTTTGTACGGAGAGCCATCATTAAATCTTCCAGTAACTAAATATTGTAACATAGTCGGTCAACATGTCAATATATTTAGTATGACATCTTTTCTACACTGCCTGACAAGGACATATCCTTAACATGTCATATTCTGTAAAAATGATCATGGCTCAAACCTTAAATGATCATGCCACCCTGCACATGCTGTCGACAGTATCTGCAGTATCAGCAGCAAGCTATAGTTACCACAGAATCTCTATGCAATGTAAGCAATTACCGATTTTAGAGCAATATAGTAGAAATGTAAACACATCCACACACTGCGCTGCAACTCATTTCTTCAGGCATCGCCTCAGGTGGTGTCCAGTCATTTAAAAGATTTCAGAAAAAAAACACTGGTAACCAAACAGATCATTATGGATAGATACAGGGTAAAAGGTCTGTTGGTGCTCAGGGCATGCCCCGTGGCAAAGACTGGATATAATTGTCTCGCCCTGTATTGAGATATCTGAACTTTGTCAGACTTGTGTATTGGAGACGAACACAGGAGAGTTTGGTGAAAGAGAACAGGAGGGAACGAATCAAGGTCTGGCACAACCCCGTTTAGTGAACTCCAGAAATGCAACTAATGGCCAATAATGATGTGTAAAACTGAGCACAGACTTATTGAATTCAGTCTGTAAAGAAGACATGAAACGTAGGCAGCAGGCAACACATAACGACAGGAATGAAGCAATACAGACGTGCAATGTATTGTTGAAAGTCATTCCTAATCGCATTTTAATCTCTCAATTATGCAGCGACGTCTGAGATTCGGAGTGACACGGCTAAGGCTAATCATTAGCAGAGTTAAATGTGGGCCAGAGGATAACAAAAGTCAAGACATGAGCATGCAGAATCCCCACAGGCATGCATTATACAGCCATCTGTATCTGTACATCAATCTAATGGAATGACATACAGGACGTCTGCGAAGGAGACATTTAATGCCTTGTCAAAACATTACCCCTGTGACTGTTCTCCCTAACTTTGACAGACTACCTTGTCAAGGCATGGAGCGTTTTATGTCTCCCATCTGCCTCGTCCTGCTGACAGGCGGCTGAGTCAGACGGTCTGGCTTGAGAATGGATGCATAGCACCACACTCAAACACACACACTCACTGACCCATTTACCTTTTATTTGTTCACTTACACAATGCACAGCTCATGTGATATATCACTGGTGTGTGTTATCAATCTCTTTACTCCCAAATTCTGTCATGAAACTATGATTGTAGGGCTACAGTCACAGTCTTAATCAATTCAAAGCTTCACGAGACATGACAAATTAGTCTGACTTCAAATAAAAAGAGAACTATGAGACAACTTGTTTTGCTGCTGAGCTATAAACACTGATATGACACATCATAATCTGTGCTTAAAAGATACATTTGTTTTTTTCAAGTCTGCCCCATATGTGCATTGAAAGAGTTATTGGTTGCTGTAATCACTCCTTCTATCCACACTGGCTGTGAAGCCTTACTTTCCTAGTGCAACTGTCACACATGCGCAAAATTAACATTGCCGATTATCTGCCTCCTGTTCACTTCCGTTCGATGTGAGTAAATAAAACATGCACTTCCAGCGGCAAAGCAAATATGCGTAGAGTTCAACTTTTGTGAAGTTTGACGAGCAAAATCGCAGCCTCAACCCAGTGAGCTGAGACGGAGGAGACGTTGATTGTCGTTGTGTCTAACCGGCCGGTCTCGCCTCAGCAGACAATGGTCACCTGTGTGAAGAGCCGTCAACCAAGAATGCTAACTACAACAGTAAACATCAATAACCTTATTTTTAGGTTCATTTAATGTACCCAAATTCAAGAATATGTATGTTACTACAGATACTCTACATGCCAGTCAATGCTAGTCCACCAGAGACGCTCCTCTCTGGTGGACTAGCATTGACTAGAGTGGCTGCAGATGTGCCGCAGAAATGCCGCAGACACGCATCAGACGTGCCGCAGACGTGCCGCAGAAATGCCGCAGACGTGCCACAGATGTGCCCTGTCAAATATAGGGGTGAGAGTGAACCAAAACAGCAAAATTGTGGGCAGGACACCTAAACGATAATCGGAAACTTGCTCTAAAGCTCCGTAAAGCCGAGAGTAGCTGCAGATTCTGGTGATAATTGTCATCACTACCTCTTTCACAATGGCACATTGTTTGCACATTGTCATACATTGCTTTTGTAAAAATGTTAATTATAGTTTCTTTAAAGTTGTGAATTTGACTGCTTTGTGCCATCTGTGCTTATTCGCCACAAACAGCGAATGCACCGACTGTACAGACGATGAAAGTCAGCATCAATGTGTGGTCGATGCATGTCTCTGTTTGTGTGGCCAGTTTCTGGCTGATCTCAGAACTCTCTCTTTCCATTCCATCCATATTAATGTTCCCTCTTACCTCGACTATAAAGTAATGCGAGACCCATAAAGTCCTGAGATAAGCACACATTCTGTCCACCTGCTCAGGGACAACAGATGAAAATCAGCTGCAACAATAAACAATAAAATACAAAATACAAATACATTTTTAGCTCAAGTTGAAACATTTTTGACTCACCGCAGTTTTGCTCCCCGAGCGCATTGGTTTCTATTCACGCCCACTTCTTTCCATTGACTTTGTATGCAGTTGCACCGTGTCTAAAACTGGCCTTGTATTCTGTATGAACACACCTACAGTCTTTCAAGCTAAATATGAATCTTCAGCAGTCTGAGCTAGCCAAAGCAAATGTCGATCGAGCAATAACTCTTTGAGCATATGGCATCAAAAGAAATGTGAGCCTCTCCTTCAATAACGGACATACTGTCAATCTGACAGCAGAGGCAGCACCAGCAAAAGCATCTGTCTGTGCAATCAGGTTATGAAATGAAGGCCCAGTATTCCCTTTTTTCATTGTGGACATTCATCTCAGACCATGTAAGGTGGCAGGGAGTAGGAGGTTGCACAGTCCCCTGGGAAATCTGCCCCCCCCCGGTGTGTTTGTATGACAGACTGAGTTACTGTCGGGAGACAGACGTCAGGAATGTTCTGTGAGGTTACGTGCATGTAGCAGATATCTATCTTAATTAATCCATTGTAATTACACCACCAACACACAGCAACACTCAATACATTCATAGCATCATGTATAAATTGTCATTTGATTTTCCTGTGTTTAGCCACAGACTGGGCGTGTCAGCTGACTCCACTCTGCTCACAAACAAACACGGTTCAAGCAATTAACCCTCTTCTGTTTTGATTTGGTTCCAGGGGAAGTTTTTTCCCCCCCAATTTTGTTGACATTTGTAAATTTCACCTTTTGGATTAAATAATAAAACATGGCAGGTCGCACCTGAGGGGTGACGATATCAAACAAGCCTGCGGCTAAAAAGAAAAAGACATACAAATAAACACAAGTGACCAGAAAAATACACGTTTTAATTGATCATCTCAATAATTTATTGTCTTTTTCAAACACAAATTTTCCCCGGCACTAATATTAATGAGTTGAAATCACTGTTCATGTAAACAACCACACAATTATCCACGAGCCCTGCAGTGGGCAGACTGCAGGGCTGCATGTAATATTTCTAATAAAACCTTTTTCCCTTTCTGTGTTTGCCTGTAATTTTAAATTTGATGAAAATCTTTTTGTTTGCTATTCTTCATGTTGCATGGCGAGCGGAAAAACAATCAATTGTGTTTCCTAATGAACGAGAAAGTTAATTAATTTCCATGAAAAGCAAATATGTTGAGGCGAAAAAGGTGGAGGAGGTCACAAATCACTCCAATGGTCACAACTGATGTATGCTTTGCATTGCTAATTCATCAACGTGCATATAATGAATGTGTATTAAAATGGGGTTTGAATAGACAGGATCCACAACAAATGCATCTCTATAGGACACGGCCTGTGTGCAAAGTATAATTATAGATACTATTATTTGTATTGTATTCATCAATATGCAGGATTGTGACCAGAACACATGGACTGTATGGTGAAATATAATGTAATATAATACAAGTAAGAAGTTTCACAAAGGTTATATTAATTACACAACAGTTGTATTGATTTACATTATAATGTAGAAGCAGATAGAAGCTGTTATGGAGAGTATGGCCCCTCCAATCACAGATATTTAACTGAATTATATCATTTAAAAAAGTTAGTTTCCACACCCTCTCTAAGACAAATAACAGAAATATTGGACTACATTTAAACAAACACAATACTTATACTTAAGGAGCCAGGGTTGAAGCACTTTTGATTTCAAACGTTTTCAGACAAACACGTCTTTTCTCTTTATACAGCATACACAAATTATAACTTCTATTTCTCACTCAATCACTGATCAGCAAAACGACAGCTGCTTTTTTTGGCAGGACAGAGTCCATGCAACAGCTGATCCTAATGGCTTAACACCCACAATTTGTACTTGCAATCAATTAACGTAATTATTATCTTTATGTGACAGAATCATTCCTGAATCTTAGAATGGAGAAACACCACACATCTGATTTTAAACATCCTTTTTTTCCCAACTAGAGCCACTGGCTGCTTCAGGTACTTCCTTTGTATCATGTCATTATTATATATAATTTAATTGAATCCCATGTGTACTGTGGTTTTTCAGGGGCTGAATACAATTTGGAAGGAAACACACCACCCTCGGAAAAGGTTTTCCTCAACATATTAGATCAAACTGTAATGCAGTGTGTATGTCCAGTAAAAAAGAGCTATTCTTAAGGGGTGATTATATAAAATCTGCCTTTAGCCTTCTGGAGTTGCTGAGATTGCCCATCAGACTGGAAAGGAAACACTGACTTAATGTTTTATTGTGGTGAGTGTTTTATTGTGGTGAGGGAATTAGAAGAAAGCAAGAAAACCTCCATGTCATGTTCAGAGTGATGGGCTGCTGTGCATTAATTACATTAAATAAAAAAATAAAAAACATTAACATTGTTTGTAAATGTCACAAGTTGTATAAATGTTGCATATTAGCTGATTGAAAACATGATATTCAAATAGGGAAGGCTTTAATAGTTTTTTATGGTTCTTGTCGTGTACTCAGGAGATTTAAGGCAGTGGGATCTTTAAGGTGAGTGGATCTTGGGAAGGTCGGTGTCGGCCGAGTGGTCGGTCTCTCTGTGCAAGACTTTGGTCCAGACTGAAATATCTCAACAACTGGATTGCCACAAAACCTTGTACAGACATTCATGGTCCCCATGTTGGATCGGAAATGACATCAGTGATCGCAGACTTTTCCTCCAGAGCTTAAATTGGCCTTTTTGTTTTTTAGTAAAATGTCTCAACAACTATTGGATGGGCAGAACATTTGGTGTTTAGGGGATAATTTCTTCTGACTGTCTTCTGAATGTTTGCAGATCCAGTGAAATATCTCAACATGGATAATAACAAACTTGTATCGTGATGTCTGATTGAAGCTTCCTGAAGCTTTAGTTGTATTTGTTGACCTCAGCAGATGGCGCTCTTGGTTTAAAGAAAAAGGCTCAAGAAATGGTAATTCAGCGTGTTTTCAACACTTTGTTGAACAGAGCGCCATCTAGTGAGCTCAGAAAATAAAGAGAATTCTTCATGAAGCTTCATTTGGACACATTCGTTCCTGACATCGTCCTCGTGACTCGAGCAGCCCGACTGTTCTTCTTGCGCCGCCGTGGGGTTGATGTTTAATATGTTTTAGGTATTATAGTATTGGATGGATTGCCATGCAATTTGGAACAGACAGCCGTGTGCCCCACTGAATGAATTGTAATAACTTTGGCTTTTGCTAAAAAAAAAAAAAAAGATGATAGTGATCGTGATGATTATTATGTTCAGTGGGAGACCACGGGGCACCGGGTTTCCAATGAAGATGGCCACTTGAAATAAAACTATAATTTCATAGATCAGTATTGCTGCTGAAGCACTTGAGCAGAATGGTATATTTAGGTGAGAAATTGAGATAATAGCAATCCTCAATGGAGCTCATGGCAGGAATTATTATTTCTAAAGTAAAAAAGAACGTGATTTGTAGCGCTGAATGCCCGGGCCTCTATGGTAAGTAGGAGATAATGCCACAAGCACACGGGAAGGCTGAAGGACAGGAGCTCTCAGGACTGTCAACCTCCGAGCACAGCCAGGTCCACTGGGATGATGAGCAAATGCAATCTCTCTCCTCGCTGTCCTCTGCCTCTGATCCTCTCCTCACCTCACCCCACACTTTACTCGCCTTGCTTATTTCCTTCCCTCCGTGTCTTATCCTCCTCACTCATTCCTATCTCTTTCCCCTACCTTTAGGTTTTTTTTTTTTTCCCCTCATAAGCTTTTCTCTTTCACCCTTCTTCTGTATCTCTCCTGTCTCCCCCACCATCAGCATTGTATTGTAGCTGCCAGGAAATGAGAAAGGCACTCAATTACTGTGCTCATTGAATCATTAATGTGAAGGTTGTGGTGTGTTCTGATGGCCAACAGGCAACAGACAGTGTGCTTAGTAGCAGATCTTGTGCTGTATGTCCCAACAAGACAGACACGGTTTGATATGGGTCTCACTGATAACAAAGCCTTGGATGGAAATCATGGCGGACAGAATGATAAGAGTAGTATTAATGATGGACCTGGCTGGTCCTGTATACACACTGATAGCATGATTTGGGCTTCTAACAGCAGCGACAGGAACATATCAGATGAGAGAATGGCCTGGCGCGGAGACTCATTACAATGTAACCTTGTAAACGTGCCCCTTCCGTGAACATGAGCTTTTATACTACTTAAACACACATGGAGGATTATCTGCTGATCACATGAGGAGCTGCTGCTTTGACAACATGTATTGCAGTTATCAAAGTAGAAATGCCACTTGCAATATAAGTTAATGGTTTGTAAATTTAGAGCTGAATTTATGGCCATGCATAATGTAATATTCTCTGACTATTGTTCATTTTGCATTTTATGATTTAGTGTGAATGCAATCATGCTGAAACCAGCAAAATAAACGGGTGTTGAATGAATGTGACGGTTATCTGTGATGTGATAGTTTGTGTTTGTCATTTTCTTGTGGTTTTGGAGACTTTTTCCCCTTTGACACATCAGATCATTTTGCAGTGTTTGCAGCTCAGTAGTGAGCAAATCAGAATGATTTTCTGACCAATTTGCAGTGCATTTGCTCAAGCATTGTCTTTGAATCTATTACAGTCAATATTTATATTATTAACATATATTACCAGTGGATCAAATGGAGCCACAGAGATTTATCAGCCAACTCTGCAGCCGCACTCAGCTCAGCAGAAAGTTTCATGTTTTGACTCAGCGTTTTGGTTTGTGTCCACAGAAGGCGACTGCAACAACTTTGCCATATTAGCTGTAAAGTAATAATATTGTCATGATACATAAGTTACAGTACAGCTTGTTTCTGATGTCCCCAAGTGGCCAAAAATATATTTATACTTTATAAATCTACTACAATGAGAGGGTGATACATTTCCTTGTACTGGTTATAGTTCAGAGTCATATTTTACATATAAAACATGATTATCCTATTAAAATTATACATTATTATACAAAGTTGCCAGTTTATCAGATACACTTTGCTAAAATGAATGTAGTCTAAAACAGCAGCCCTGCAATGAATCCCACCTATCTCAAAGTCATAACAGTGTTGATTAATTTTCTTTGGTAACTGTGGAGGCTGTAGTTTGTGGTGTTGTTGTTATATTGCATTACACCGAGAGATGTCCCAGATATTTTGTCCGCTCAGTTGAGCCAAAAGACTGGAAGGTCTTGCGCCTCAGTCTGTTCTTGCCTTAGCAGAAATAGATCCACGCTGTCACAAATGACTTAGTGTGTTTGATGTAACTATTTCTGGAGACATGCCGGTGTTGAATGGAAAGTGTCAACAGATTTTTGTATCCAATCTACTACTACTTCTTGTTCAGTTTTGCTGTATTTAATGGGATACTTTAATGCTCCCATAAACACAGTGTATTGCCTTTTTTCCTCCTATTACAGTCAATTTCCTACGTTCTGCTATTTACTCCATTGAGGAGGTGATTCTATTTCCGTCAGTTGTATTTGGCACACCCTCGCCAAAATATAGTGCACACTGCAGTGTGCTTACATGAGATTATGTACAACCTGCGCCAACACAGAGGATTTCTATTTCAGGAATAAAGTGAACAGTCTTCTAGATGTATGCTGCTTTCATGTAACACACTTGCTCCCCACCATGCTAACGTAGGCACACTGTCAGTTCTCTGGCTCATCTCCAAGCTCCTCTTCCCAACCAGCTATGGATATAAGGAGAGGTTAACTGTGCATGGGTCTGCCCCATTGTCCTCAGTGAGCCTCTCCTGGCTCTCTTTGCCTCTCGACCTGCTGTCAACCCCAAACCTTCGTTTGCTCCTCACTTGCCTCTCAGGAAGCTGGATGTATACCTGCTCCCATATATCAGCCCAGTAAAAGGCTATTCAACCAACTGCACAAAGTTCAACTCAATTCAGTGTCCGAGAATATCAAGTTTATTCCTCGAACTCAAACCCCGAACCTTCAACTTCTGTTCATATGTAAATCATTTGCAACAGCGATCCTCACTGGCTACATTTAGTGCAAATGCAGGAGGTAGTGTGATCTTAGGAAGGGTGTGGAGGAGGGGCTTATACTGGATGGACATACATACGCAGTGTTGGGTAGAGTTACTTTGGAAAGTAACTTATTACATTACGTTACTGTCAATTAAAAGTAATCTGTTACATTATTGCGTTACCTATGGATAAAAGTAACTCGTTAGAGTACTCTTCCGTTATCAAAAATGCAAAGCCTTTGCGACGCCTCGCGCATGCTGCAGGACCACAGGACGCACATCCTCCTTTAAAAGTACTGAGAAGTCCCGACACTGAATGACATCATTCTACGAACCATAATCTGTAACTCTGCAGGCTAATAATAACAGGAATGACGGACAGCGATATTCCACTTAATAGCGCTTTATTAACATTTTATGTTTGATCACAAAACATACGATCAGGTGGGTATACAGGAGCGCCTAACAAGGTTATACCATATGTATTTTTTCAACCTGACTGCAATTAAAAACGCTGAACACAAACTGAGGGTACCAAACAGGTAGCCGCTTTGCAGCTTTTGGCTGTTTACGACCAGACAGCGAACTAAGCAGAGAAATGCCTTTTAACAGCTGCCTCAATTTAAAAAAATAAAAATAAAACCACTCACACAGGTGCACAGTCTACAGTACATCATGTTTCAACATAAAACATGCCATCGAGTGAATAGTTACACCTAACAAGTTCATAAAAAAATATTTTTGGCATTCCAACTGCAATGAAATAAATACTTATTTGAGGTACATGAAAATAAACAGAAACTGGGGGTACCTGAGAGCTCCGCAGCCTCTTGGCTATTATAACAAGCGTAGCAATGACATTTATTTTATCATATGCCTCTGAAAAAAACAGCTACGAATGAACCACTTGACCAAGTTAACACACACAAAATATATAGGCTTCTCAAGACACATGCCTAACTTGGATACAGTGTGCATACAGTTTGCACAAACTATGAAAGGGGGTGTGGTAGTGGGCGTGGCTTATAACAAAAAGGTGCATAACTTCTAAACAGATTCACATACCATGGCCAAACTCGTGAACAGTTTGTCGTAGACTCTTCGCATCATTGCACTCAGCAGTTACTTTTTCATTAGTGACAGTTTGCCACCGCCCCCTACATTTTAGCTCCTCCCCCTTTCATAACTTGTGAACCGTTTGGCGTAGACACTTGTGGGAGGCATCATTGGTCTCAGCAGAGTTGATGTGTTAACCCCACCCCTATAATTTAGCCACGCCCTTTTCATAACTGTCATACAGCCTTGCTGAAGCATGAACCCAGTAGAGAGTACTTTTTCTTTCTTCACTTTCTTTGTTTTTTGACTCCAGTTCACTCACATGATCTCTTACTGGAGCAAGAAGCACTTTATTTCTCTGACCATGATGTACTATTTGTTTTTAAGTAAAAATAAAAATCAATTTATGATGCATCTGGAAGTTTATAATAACATGTGATGCCTTTTAACATTTTTTAGCTGCCTTCATAAAGCTGTGCCCACCCTTTAACAACCACAACTTTCTATCTAGGAGGCTGAAATTTGGCATGGAGGTCAAATGTTTGTCAGGGTGTGTGTGTGTGTGTGTGTGTGTGTGTGTGTGTGTGTGTGAGAGCATGCATGCACGTGTAGATGCATGTGCCTACGTGGTCGCAGCTATTGCAAATTAGTAGTAGTTATTACTCTGATTGGCATGTTGATGAAATTCTAAAAGACACCAACATATTTAGAGATAATTGGCAGATTAAAGCCTGTTGGACAACATTTCCAAATAGTTTTGAATTTAATTTTCTCGACTTTCATGATTTTTCCTGTCAAAAACTGACAAGCTCACAGACACTGCTAGTTAATCATAAAATTGTTAGGACCCATTTCATGTCCCAAATTCTCTGGGAGTGTCATTCGGGTGACCAAATGCTGCAATTGTTATTTCAGTCCCAATCAATATTCTGACAAGTCTTCAGACATATAGACACATTAGCAATTCTTCTCTGACGGATCTGCAGACATTCCTCCTCAAATTAGTCAAAACTGTGCATCTTTTCAAACATCATGCTTATTTTCTTCTTGACTGGGAGCCAGCACTGAAAAAAAAACAAAACTGGCAGCTGCTTCATTTCGTAAACCGAGGCGCAAACCCAATTTGGCAGCTGAAAGTGTGAGAGTGTCTCTGAGTGAAAACGTTAGGTCCTCTGGTAGACGGCGTTTGAATGACAAGCAAAGGGAGGGTGGATGTCTGGTGATAGAGTCTGTTATTACGTCTCCTCCCTTTTTTCCCCTTCCCTTTCACATCTTAAGCCTGTGTGTGTGTGCCTGCCACACCGCCTCCGGATAGCACAGCACTCAACGGGCGTCTCAGGGAGGGTGTGTAGGTGAAGAAGAGGCACGGGTGTTTGTGTGCTTTTTTGCTGTTTATTATTGGGTTCGGCTGTTGAGAGG
>JAOVVB010179688.1:0-11268 GCA_028570985.1 Heterobranchus longifilis | reverse complement strand
CAAGAAAAAAGTTTTAATGTTTTGAGAAAAAAGTTGTAATGTTTTGAGAAAAAAAGTTGTAATGTTTCAAGAAAAAAGTCGCAATGTTTCGAGAAAAAAAGTTGTAATGTTTCAAGTAAAAAAGTTGTAATGTTTCAAGTAAAAAGTCATAATTTTACAGAAAAGAAGTAGGAGTGTTTACAGAAAAAAGTTGTAATGTTTTGAGAAATAAAACACACGTGAGCACAGGAAACCTTCACTATAATGACCTGGTACTTTATGGACTAAAAGATTATTGGAGAAACTTAATTGTCAGAATAATCAACAATTAAAATAATTGTTAGTCTCATTTGAAATTGAAAACATCTCCAATAAAAGAGCAGGAAATTATTTTTGCTGATACAACAGAGTGAGCTCTAAATGGGAAATACCCCATGTAGGTGTTTTCCCCCAAATACAAAGTAAACGTATCTGTAATCTCTGTAGCTACGACTCAAAAGATAAAAGCTGCTGGGTTTTTCCGATGCTTTGAGATGCTGAAAGACAGCTTTTGGTTAACCTACATTTGGAAGCGGATGCTGTCATCACACTGCTTGTCTGTGTTATGAGCAGATTGCTCATGCTGATAAATAATTTTGTTTCACATCAGCATGATACTTTTAGAGCTCTTCGTTAAAATGGAACCAGGTCAGGAAGTCCCTCCACTTCGTGTTCCCGTTCTTAAAAGTCCCTCTGCTGCAGCTGCTGTGGATCCTCTCTATATGTTTATTGCGAAAGTTAATGTAGTGATGACAATAAAAAAAACGATATATTGTGCAGCCCTAATGCAAAAAAGGCCAGAGAGTTTTTTTTTCCTTATACCTGAGTGAAAACACACTGGAGCCGGCTACTTCCTGTTTAGCGCTCTGGCTAACTTGAATGGGGATTAAATAATTAAATCTCACGGCTCTTCTAGACTTTCCAAATTATCAAACCAAATGGATCTAATCCCGATAGTGAAACGGGTCATTTTGCAGGGTTGTGACGCCGAAAAAAAAAAAAGATCTCCTCTTCTCGAAGGGACGACTTCCAGATAACAAAAGGACACAGAGCGTGTCTCAGCCTTCATTTAATAGCCTTGATTTCTTTTTTTTCTCCGTGTTTGGTTTTACAGATCAGCACATTCTGCGAGACCTGGAGAGGAGGAAGATTCTGGTGTTCACGCCGTCGAAACGCGTCGCGGGCAAACGGGTGGTCTGCAACGACGACCGCTTCATCGTCAAGCTGGGCTACGAGAGAGACGGCGTCGTCGTGTCCAACGACATGTACCGCGACCTCCAGGGAGAGAAGCCCGAGTGGAGGCGCTTCATCGAGGAGAGGCTGCTCATGTACTCCTTCGTTAATAACAAGTGAGTTCTCGTCTTCTCCGTGCAGACGCTCCGCTCGCCGCGTTCATCTTTTTTGACTGATGTTTGACTTTTTACCTGCAGGTTTATGCCTCCCGATGATCCTCTGGGACGCTATGGGCCGACCCTGGAGAACTTCCTGCGGAGGTTTCCGAAGACTCAGAAAAAACAGCCGTGCCCTTATGGTGAGATTAACACGTTACTGGTCCTGCATTGGTTTTTAAAGGAGATGTGACGTGGAAATGTTGTTTAGCCACATTAGCTGCATGGCTATGTATTGCCATGCTCCCCTTTTCAATATTTGACCATGTCCAATACTTTGATTTGTGATTAGAATCAGATTTATTTGCAAGTAGTTTTCGTATATGAGGAATTTGTTTTGCAGTAATGATGCGTAACAGATAGAAAATAAGAAAAAAAAGAAAAACAAGTATATATACAAAGTGAGAAAAATACAACAACTAAAGAAAATATGAATGAATGAATGTTTTATTTTCATGTCTGGTCATTTACACGACCCATCCCTCATGCGATTATTCAGACACATTAATCAACAGTAAACAAAAACATTAACATTCAGGCATGTTAGCCCAAAAATCAATCAAACATAAACAAAAACATGATCAAAACATAAACAAAAAAAAATAAACAAAAAGACCTCCCACAGATAAATAAATAAATAACGCCCCAATAGAAATAGTATACAAATACAAATAGTATGATTTGTGTGAAGAAGAAGAGCTGCATAGTTTAGAAAATAATAAATACCTAATTAATAATGAGCAAATGTTAGGCAAGGAAAGGTTTATTTCTACACCATTCAAAGCGTGTTACGTAAAACATTAAAAGGACGAAGCATGAGACGATATGAAAATGTCATGTCACGATTATCCTGGACAAAATAATTGCGATTTACGATATTATCCCGATAACCAACAACATATGACGCTAAAATACACTGGAATCACTTTACCTTCCACATTTTGTTTTCTGGAAACATCACGACATTTTTCTCATAAAATTGTGACTTTTTCACTTTTTTTCCTCAAAACAAATATTTTTGCTACAGTCAATTCGTCAGGATATTCACGATTATCCCGATAATGGAAATTCACCACTATCGACTAATTGTGAGGTTTTTTTTTTAAATCGCGATCCACGATAAAATCGATTATTATCCCTAATCAGCTAAAATCCTTCTTTTTTCAGGAAAGAAATGCACTTACGGCATCAAATGTAAATTCCACCATCCCGAGCGAGCCAAACAGTCCAACCGCTCTGTTGCCGACGAGCTGCGGGAGAACGCCAAGCACCCGCCCGCCGCTCCGAAACCACCGCCCTCGGCCCGCTGCAGCCCCGTGCCCGGACAGAGCCTCTCGCTGGTGGAGGACATGGCGAAGAAACTCACCCTGGAGTCCTTAAAGAAAGATCACAAAAACGAAAAGGCGAGGAGCAAGAGGGCCACGTCTCGAAAGGAGAAGAGCGGCCAGCACTCGGACCACGGCTCCGTGCGGCAGAGCGGCTCCCAGGAGCAGCTGGACTCCGGTTTGGGCTCCATAGAGAGTCAGCCGCCGTACGGGAGCTCTCTGCACGCGCACGGCGCGAGACAACAGTACTGCCCTCCGTGCAGCTGCTGCTCGCACGGCTCTTCCTCCCGGGGGCCGTCGTTCCAGCATTACAGCATCCCCTACCCGCCTCATTACGCCAACTACGGCGCGTACCCGGTGAGCGTTCCCGCCGCGTACAGCCAGCCGACAGACTTCCAGCACAGCCGAGCCCACGGGCGCCAGCGCTTCTGGTCCGATCCGTTCGGGCAGTGGGAGCCGAGTCCCGGCGAGGAGGAGAGAGAGGTCGTCCGGAAGAAGCTCCTCGCTATTTTCAGCGCCCACTTAGTGGACACGGCCATGGACATGTTTCCTCAGCTGATGGATCCTCAGATGCTGGTGGCCGAGATCCTGAAGCTCCAGAGTCAGAATCGCTCGCTGAGATGAGCGGAAGAACCCGCATCTTTCAGCGGAAAGACGGAAAAGATAAACATGAGTTTGTGTATTTATGTATTGTGGTATCCACCTCGCTGTAAACTGTATTTGAAAGCCTTTTGTTTTTTTGTTACGTTGTAAGTTGCCTCCGTGTTAAAATACGAGGCAGTATGCGGTTGATGCAAATTGTATCTTTTTATTTAAAAATGTAAAAGGAAAAAGTGGATTTTAATTCCACTAAATGGGATTTAAACAGCCTGGTTTCACGAAATTAATACGTGAATTTGTTAAATAGCCACTCCTTTGGACTCTCGAGTTTTAAATGTCACTGAAATGAAATTAAAATAAACATTTGTAATTACATGTCATGGAGATTTACGACATCTAAGTTTTACTTCTCCACAGTGTGTGGGTGCCATCATTACGTCCATTATAACTTTCATGTTTTCATGCCAGATGCTTGTTTTGTGTTTAGTGTGGCAACCAACAATTAATTCCTAATGAGTGATTCATTGTTCGGTCTATAAATGTCATCATTGTGATGAATGGGTGTCACGATGTTCTCGAGAGATATCTTCAAATTGCGTGTTCGACCAACAGTCCAAAAAATCCAAAGAGTAGCAATACTGCAATACAAATACTCCATTACAAGTAAAAATCCTTCACTGGAAATGTCACTGCACAGATTTAGCATTGCACTTGTATAAAAATCAATGCAGCAGAACCAGAGATATGTTCTTTTTCGTGGTTCCTACGTTACCCACAATGCAAATCGAGCGCTGACAGTTTAGTCGGAGATTCACGTTGTGTTGTGCAGCCCGGTGGTCAGAATAAAATGTTGACTTAGGTTTCTGCAAACCACGGAAATGTTACGTTTGTATGTTTCATACGTATCATATCAACGTTTCTAAAGTGCTCAGATAACATGTATGTGCAGTTTCTCATCAGGAGGAGGGGGCGGTGGATGGCGTGTAACCTGTAACCAGGGCGAGACGGCTGCCTAGCAACAGACAGCAGGAGACGACTCTTCAAGACCTACAAAACCAGGTATTTTTGTAATGAGACGTCTGGACATTTGCAGTCGTGGTTCTGGCGACAAAAACTTGTATTTTAAGCCAAAATGTTTCCTAACCCTCACTAAGTGGGCTTTTTGCCTAAACATACCACATGGGTCTTTTTTCTAACTCCACACCCCCAGATAAACTTCTGACTCAAGTGACATCACTTGAGGTAATTTCATGCAGCTCCCTCTGGAGCCGCAAAAAAATACAGCCTTCATATAACTTTGTCACATGAAAAACAAACAAGTTTGTCTGCACGGGTGTGTCAATAATTTCACATTTGAAAAGCAAATACATTTATAGCAGCGCAGTCTCGAGAACAAAATGTTATGACGGCTGCAAAACAGCAGACAGCAGGAGACTGCGTGACCAACAAAACCGGGTATTTTTTTAATGAGAGGTCCGGACATTTCTAGCCGTGGTTCTGGCGTCAAAACACGTATTTTTTAAGGAGAGGTCTGGACATTTCTAGCCGTGGTTCTGGCGACAAAAACTGGTATTTTTTTAATGAGAGGTCTGGACATTTCTAGCCGTGGTTCCGGCGTCAAAAACAGGTATTTTAAGCCAAAACTTTTATTTTCCTAACCCTAACCAAGTGTTTTTTCTGCCTAAACGTACCACATGTTAACCACAGCCTTATCACAACGTCGAATTAAAAATTGAAATCCGTGGTTTGCAGAAACGTACAATGCCAACATTTATTCTGGCGATTAGCTTGTACATACAGTGGTGGGGGAAATGTGGATCCTGAGTAGCAATACTTCAAAAATACTACAAGTAACAGTCCGTCACTTGAAATGTCTCTTCAGTAAAGGTAGGTAAGTAAATTTACTCATAAATGCAGAAAAATCCCCACTATGAGTGTTATACTATTGCTATTATATGCTATAAATGTAATATTATTACTGATGCATTCATGTGTAACCAGCCTTTTACTGTTGTAGTGGAGCAAATTTAACTATTTTATACACTGTTGGGTAGTTTAATCTATAACAATGCATCATATTTTATGTGTTTTGTATGAAAAATCTTATACAGCTTTACAGATAACTGTAGAGAAGTAAAATGTGCAATACTCCCTTCTGGCTATAAATGGTTTAAAATAGAAATACTTAAGTGAAGTACAAATACCACAGAATTTGCATTTAAGCACAGGGAAAGAATGTACTTAGCTGAGGAGTTTGTATGCAAAGCACGTTTGTTGTCTTTGATGTGTGTGTTTTGTAAAACATCTCTTCTGAACACACACCGTCAAAAAGGTTATCAGTGTTAAAACAAACATCGCAAGGAACTTGTTCTCCGAGACAAAACCACATTATTGCTTTTTAGAAAGTGACGAGAAGCAGCACGATTAAATGAAATGAGGTCAGACGTGTGAGCCGGAGGATCAGATAACCATCAGTGTTTCTGGGATTATAACGAGGACATAAAATAACCTTTTATGACTCATTCATGAAAACAGTTTTCCATCAATGTGCTCTTATACTGTACTTTCCCTGCTTACGCTGCAATTTGATATTGACTTAATACATGTTAACATGTTATGTTACACACACGTACATGAGGAAATATCCTCATTTCATCAACACTGTAGATATTGTGAAATAAAAAAAAAACTCCACTCAGCATTGTGTGTAAATTAGGCCCCATAACGCAAAAAGTACACATGAAATAATGTATTATTAATGAAAATACAGAAAGCCTTTATTGTCATTGTACAGAAAACAACCAAATTATGTTTTATTATACGCTGTTTTACTGTTTTTTTATATGAAGTTTTATTTCATTTATTATAGGTTTTAAGGGATGAGAGAAAGCCAGGACAAAATGCATTTCATCGCATTGTTTGTACACTTTACTTTTTAAAATATACGACAAATATTCAGATCCTTTACTTCAGTAAAACTACTAATACCGCACTGTAAAAATACTCCATTACAAGTAAAAGTCCTGCATTCAAAATCTAAGTAAAAGTATGTAAGTATAATCAGGAAAATGAACTTAAAGTATTAAAAGTAAAAGCACTCAATGCAGAAAATCATCTAAATTATTAAAAAAGGAAAAGCAGCAAATCTTCACATTTGTAAATCTGGAATCATGAAATGTTTTCATATGAAAAATGACTAGATAGTTGGCAATTAATTATCTGTCAATCGGCTGATTATTTCAGCTGTACTAATAAATAAACAGAGTAGTTTAATCCACACTAAACCCTAGATAATTTAAACAATATTTCACAAGTTCTTCATATGTTTTTTTTATGCAAAAATCTTTATTAAATCTTAAGCTGTCAAATAATTGTAGTGGTTAGTTTTGTTTGTTAGTTTTGTTAATCCCTAACCTGTTTAAAATACCAAAATCCCTCAATAATGAGCGACCCCTTTCTCATTGTCATAATAAAAATATTGATTATAGCCACTTTATATAAATCATTACACGTCATAAACAATCTTAATTATCATTTTTCAGGAAGCGGCTGCTGCATTTTTGTTAAATATTAAAGGTGCTGTAAGTGGTATTTCTTTTTCTTTTTTTTCTTTTTCTTTTTTTTCTTTTTCTTCTTTTCTTTTTAAATAAGTGTTAAATAGGTCTACATCCAGACAGCCATCACTGATGTAGAGTGTTTTGTCAGTAACATGGGTCCTCTGCTCTGCAGGATACAGAAAAGACATTTTCTGGTATCTCGCTCTCATCCAATCAGGAGAGAGGATTCCAGAAATGTATTTTCTGTTTACTGCAGAGTAAATGAAGAGTAAATAACTCGCACCTGTAACGAAGGGCCGTAAAAGTATTTTTTAGAACTTTTTCTGCCCGCTGCAGCCAAAAAACGACTGAAACTCACTATAAAGCTCTGCATTCACATTGTTTTCTTTTGATACATTTTAATATATCTGCTCTAATAACCGCTTTAAACTTTAAGGATCCAAAAGCTGAGAATGAGGCGAGACTCTTGAGGGCTTTAAGTTATCTGGGCTGGACTCGCATACTTTGGCTAGACACACTGTTCCATTTGTTTAAAATGTCATCGTGAATAATGACTCATGTTCTCAATGCACCTGAACACAATATGCAAATCCTGAGGACGCTGTTTACGCTCCTCTGCACCGTGCGCACGAGTTGTAACATGACGTGCCGTTCACACAAGGAAGGAGAGGAAGTATTCAGATCCAATACTCAAGTACTAATACCTCCCTGTGGAAGTACTCCAAAGTCCTGCAATGAAAATGCTACTTAAGTAAAAGTATGCACACTGAAAAATAAGTAAAACAATGCTGTCGTTTTTTTAATGTGTTTTTTCTCATTCTAATAGCTGAAAAATATTAGTTTGTTCATTTAAACTAAATGTTGTAATTTATATTTATGATTTTTTTTTCATTTTGATACAATATAAACATGGCAGCAGGACCAGAGCGGGACATCAAACAGTTATTTGTTTAAGAAAGCAACCTTCTGAGTACCTCTGCATCATCATATTGGTGCAAAATCGGAGCACAATCCACATATAAAAGCTTTATTTTCATTTATTTAAAAAATTCACTATATTGGCCGCCATATCGGTATCTGTGAATTTCCCCCCTCTAAAATTGGTATTGGTATCGATCTAAAAAATCCCATATCGGACGGACTCTTTAGACTTAGACTTTAGACTACTCTATTTGTGGAAAATCTGTAGTTTACTGTAAAGTGTCAGAATACAAGAAACCGTCAGCTGCACCTACAAAACAGCTTTCCAGAAGTTTGACAATGACTCCTCCTGCTGGATTTATGAATAAATGCAATAGTGCTTTCATGCATTGTGGATTAAGTTACAGTAAAGAAGTTAATTGTGAGAATTTCACTGTAAATCAAAGTGGACGACAAAGTAAATATAAAGACATTTCTCTTTCATGCATCTTTTGTAAATCTGAAATACAATCTTTATTACTGCTGTTACTCCATTTTTGGGCCAAACATTGCTTTTTTTTGTTTCCAGTTGCTTTTGTGAACTAATTTATTTTTTGAGCACTGTCTCCTATAAGGCGAGGCAAGTTTATTTATATAGCACATTTCATACACAAAAGAATAGAAAATAAAGAAATAAAGTTAGAAGAATAATAATAATAATAATAATAATAATAATAATAATAAAAAGAAAAAGAAAAGTGCAATCTCAGTGCAAATCAAATACACACACGAAAACAATTTTTACCAAATATCACAATTCTAGTAATAATAGTATAAGTAGAAACTAAGGTGATAATAATGCTGCAGGATCATAAAACTACATAAAAGGTAAAATCTCAAATAAACTCCACTACCCAGAAGTCTAATGGAGTTTGCGCATGCGCAGCTGGAGTCGGTTTCATGACGCTGCTTGTGTTGTCTTAACCCAGTTACTGTAGCTACTGTTATGTCTGTGACAACTATCACATACATGTTGCAGTTATGTAGCGCACAGAAGAAGGACTTTACCCTACTGTGACCAGCTAACGTTAGCTGCTAATGCTAATGCTGCAGTCTGCTGTGGTGAAACTACGTTTGTTAACCAGCTAGCTAACGAGCTAGCTAGCCAGACGCTAGCAAACAAGCTGGTGTGCGATGTGCTGCTGTTTGTTTCTCTCTCTCTCTCGTCTGAGGTTAGCTATCTAACTCAGCTGCCGGGAGGCTAACCGAGCTAGCTAGCTACGTTTTTGTTGTATGGTGTGAAGCAGAAAATACACCGCAGACACCTCCTTATGCTGTTGTTGCTATCAAGTGTCCAGCTAAGATGTGGCAAAGTGTCGGGCTCACACTGCTGGTCATTGTGGCCACACTGGTCTGTGCGCTGCTCTTCATGCTGTTTGGTGAGTAACAAAACAAGCTTGATAAGTACATAACAAGCTGTCTAACAGATTTAACTGTTGTAGGATTGGGTGTTCCCTAATTGTTTTTGTTAGTGTGGACACAAAACTGCTAGCTAATGAGGCTGTAATAGCTGATAAATTGACTGATTTCCTATAGAAATATTGTAACAGTTTCCCTGAAGTGTCAACAACTATTCCTGTAAAGCTGACAGGTCAGAGTGTATTGAATGTACACGTTTCGATTTCAGTAAGGAGTTTCTATTTTTATCATGCGCAGAGGAGTCTGAAGTCAGATAACCATGGCTGCTCCTCTAACTGCCTCCAGCACTGTTTGTTTTCCGTCTCTCCCTCCTCTGCCTGCACAGGATCAGCTTTTAACTGCACACACACACAATCCAGATAATCAGGTGTAGGTGGAGCAGGGGATGATGGGAAATATGAAATGTTGGGATCTAGCCCCAGTTTGTGCCTCTTAATGTAGAACCAGTTTCAGACTCAGAGCTAAGCAGCTGTTTTCTTTCTGAAAGATAAATACTCAGCCATCTTTGAAAAGCTTAATATTGTTTTTCCAGAATCCTGAAAGACTCTTCTGCAGCGGTGGAAGAAGTAAAGTAAAAGTAGCAATACTATTAGAATTTATTCCAGGTGGTTAGGAGAGTATTTTAGGATTCTTGAAATACCTTCAAAACAGATGAGTGCGTTTACGTGGACATGAATAACCAGTTTTTGAGGCGTATCTCGGTTATGATCATAGTCAGGATATGGTGTTTACGTGAACACAGAGAATCTGGTTATTCATACTCCCTGTATACATGATAATAGTCTCGCGTAGCCAGAGGTAACCAGTTTCGGTGTGCAATAATCGTGCAATCAGGAATGCCTGCTCTGTTCTTTTGTTGAACGACATCTACAAAGAATGTGTTTACATCATTTGTCATAGTTGTTCCACTGAAACTGGTTTCCTCCTGACGCTGTTTTGCAGAAGCCCCATCGCTGTGTCTGGGGCGTGGGGCCGCCCAGGATGATTGTGATTGGTTTAAGAAAATGCAAACAGGCCAGAGATTTTTTTTTCCTCTTACGCAGGAGTGAAAGCGCTCTGGATCCAGACCTTTCTCCAGTGCTGTGGCGATACGTCTGGCTACACGAGACTACCGAAATACAAACTTTTTGTTATTCCAGAAGCGAGATGCTTTCGCTGCCGCCATTGTTTGCGTTTGTGTTACGTCACTTGGCTGATGTCTGCGCAGATAGTCTGTGTGCTCAATAACGCGGCAAGTTTCTGAAAACAGTATATGGTGTTTACATGCTCAAACGTAAACGTGAAACTTCAAAAACCAGATCATAAATGGGTTATTCACATCCATGCATATGTTGCATCCTGTCTTAATGGCTTAAACCAGTGGTTCCCAACCTTTTCCTTAAGGGGCCCCTTTTCTGTCATTGAGTAAACTGACGGCCCCTGACGAAAGCCGGAGATATACTTGCTAAACTATGCATTCATGAACGCATAATGCTGCCTCACATATCGTGGGTCAGTTTTGTCCGTTCTTAAAAAGTTATCTTAAAATCAAAAAGGCCTCATGACCCATAGTGGGGGTCGGGACCCCCAGGTTGGGAACCACTGGCTTAAACGACCTTCTTAAACGACACACTTACCTCCGTGCATCACATGTTATGTTACTACAGGAGGGGCACCTGTGGCTTTTAACGTCTATTTTCCTTTTCTTTGCCCTTCAGGTTGGTATGTAGTCTGGCAGCTCTTCCTGTCCAAGTTCAAGTTCCTGCGTGAACTTGTCGGGGACGCCAGCACCCCGCAGGCCGAAACGCAGCCGTCCGAAACCAAGAGCGAACGTACAGCGACCGCCCCGACACGAAGTCGGCCCAGGACCGCACGCCAAAGAGTCGCCTTTCAAGAAAGCACTTCATAAGATGATCCAGACAGCCACTGTGTATCCTCCGTGACCCCCCCATCCCCCCCCCCCGCCCCCTCTCTCTTTCTCACCGTGACCGCTCGTCAGCCCTCAACAAACGTCACGTGTGT
>JAOVVB010179669.1:0-11268 GCA_028570985.1 Heterobranchus longifilis | reverse complement strand
TCCAGCGCTGTGATCTTCTTCAGGGCGTCTGGCTCAGCTGTCTGCCTCACAGATCTGCCTCCTCTCTGGGCTTTGTTCTGGGCCGGTCCTGGGCATCTCACCACATCCCGGTTTACAGTACTTCGCTTCCCTGGAGGTAAATGGTTCCTATGGAGACCGTACAACATATATACATACAGAGTTATAGTATATATGTACACTAGTGGTCGACGATATGGATTTTTCAATGGCTGATGCCGGTATTTAGAGAGCAGAGCGGCCAAATCAATGTTTTTCTTTACAGAGCTCAGTGGTCTACTGCTCAGACAGGCTGCCTACAAGTAAGTTACCAGTTTACATTGTGTTTTCATACCAGCCAGGAAGAGAGTGGGTGTATTTACCTGGCAGCACTTATTACACCTGCCTACAGAAAGCAAGCCTTTCTGCTTGCTGGAGAAAAGTACAAACACAATATGGATTTCATGCTCTAATGCAATAAACGACTGAACAACGGCTCTTTGTTACACTGCTACAGTGGACTCATACATGTAACCTTTGAGTAATTGACATTTTATGAAATCTATTTTTCTGATACAAGGACAAAAATTTTTTTCGAATAAACAGTCAATATGGTTTTGGTTGTTCTCTGTGAATCTCAGAACCCATGGGCTATTGGTCTGACGACGGTTTAGCCTCTTGGGGCAATATCCGGGCCAAGACTTCCTCTTCTGTGGTCCGATTAGCAACTTGAGACGCGAGAATGGAATTGCAAAATCGACGTCAAATAGCTGATCGGTTATGAGATTGCATTTTGGTCAATGCATTCTGCCTCTTTTGCTCTCCACACCATTTATCTGCATGCAAACAAAGCACGCTCAACGGAAACCAGAGTGCTTCCCCTAACCAAATCTGGTCCTGTTGCCTACAGATTCTACATATGAATGCATGAATGCAGAGATGAGTTGTCTGTAAACTTGCACTGGGAAACATTACCTTGACCATGTTTGCATTGTGTCCATTTGTGTCCTTACCTGGTCTTGGCAAAGCTCTCGCCCTCATCCTCAAACACCCACAGGACGTCAGCGAACGAGGGGATGGCGGGTGTATCCACAGTGATGTCGACATAACCGTGCGGCCTGTATGTCAGCAGAGGGATCTAAAGACCAAACATGGACAAGGATTACATACTGCGACACGCTGACTACATGACAAAAAAAAACAGATAATCACAGAAGTTATAGTTGGCTTATATTTTTATCAAAATGTGAACATGATTCTGCAGAAGAATGAGTGTAAGAATGAAAAAGAGACGCAAGTTATACAGGTGTATAACTGTACAACAAGTGAATGTATTTAATTTGGTGTGTGTATCATGTAAAAAAAATGAGGATACAGTATTGCTTCTGTTTATGAAGTACTGTGTAACAAATATATAATTTAAATCAGGTCACAATATTTTCTTTGTTAGCATTGTTATAAAAAAGCAAGTGTTTACAAAAAGCATGACTGGCTGTGTTGAATTTGAAGAGGTAAAGACAAATGTATGATTTCAGATCATTTTCAGTCTGTTAGAAAACATCAGAGTACCTGAAAGTGGACGCGTGGTGTCGGTGTCAGTGGGAGGTTGGTCCCAATCATCCGCACAATGCTGCGATACTGACCGCACAGCTGACTGTCCCACACTGGAACCAGCTACACACAAGACCACACATATTTTTATATATATATATCTGATAACATAATTACAATAGAGCAGTGGTGTATCTGTGCACTCACCATGTCTGGAGGCACTCCAAAGTACTCCAGGACGACACGCAGAACATCCAGAATATCCTCTGCTAGAGACATTGGAAGGACTTCTTCGTGCACCAGCTGATGACAGCAGAGCTCCTCTTTCTGCTGACTGACTTGGTAAGAGGCCAACACAGAATCGATGCCACTAAGTCACATACTTTACACCTGAAACAAAAAAACATACAACACTTAGGCTATAAAATACACTAATTTAAAGTCAGTCACTTGAATCCCAAAAGACAACAAATCAAGCCAGAAATCTTAGTGTAGTTATGGACATAAAGTCTAACATCCACATTAGGACAATTACTAAAACTAAAAACTACTGCAAGAATTTAAGAACATATATATCTCAGAAAAACTTAGAGGGACTAGCTTTTATCTTCAGTAGGCTTGATTACTATAATGGAGATTTTACAGGTCTCTCTGAAAAGTGGATGAGGCAGCTGCAGATGATTCAGAACGCTGCCGAGCAGAGTACACAACCAAATGCTGGTAAAATATGCAAGTGGCAAGTAGATTTGCTTCACTTATTAGCCACAAACCAATGGCAACCACCAGCCACTCAACAGAGTGGCTGGTGGTTGCTGGTGGTTTTGAATTTTGAACATTCACTAGCCATTTGGCCAGTGGACACAAAAAAGTTAATTTTGGACCCTGCTGCAGTCTTCACCAAGACTACTGGCTTGTCAATCATCTTCCATTTTATTATTTTAAAATTATTTCGTTTTTTATATTGTCTTGTGCTTCTTCATATTTTGTCTTAATGCCATTTTGTCTTATTTAAATACTGTGAATTTCCCTGTTGTTGAAAGGTGCTTATACAAATAAACTTACCTCAACTTGCCTGCTCTAAACAGAAATAGACTGAATAAACTATAGTTATTGCCAGTAACTTATAGGAGTAATCCAACCAAATGTATACATTTTTGATCACGCAAAGCTACATTTATGAATTTAAACAGGTCTCAAATTGTAAATTGATGATGGTTTTAGTTGTGAGAAAATATTTTAACCTGCCTCATACACTAATAATGAAACAGCTGCAGGCACAGAAAGCACACATTGTAGTTTCACTGGGGCATTTTCAGAACTGGAGGCGCTAAATGCAAATGAAACCTATTTGGATGTATTTCAAACTTTCAAACCACGAGCCTCGATCTGTAAGTTAACATTAGTCCATTTATTGATGCAACTGTCACCTGGTGATAAACTGATGCTCAGGGTGGCGGATGTCTCCGTCTGTGCCGTTGGATGCTGACTCGGCTGTGAAATAGCACTGAATCAGCACAACAGAGTAGATTTTAGTTTTAGCCTAAACAGAGTAACCTTTCTGGGACAATGCAGGTATCCCGCACAAACACCGCAGTGTGTTCCTCTTGTTCAAACTGCATGGCTCATCAAAAGTAAACCGCGATACAAGGAAATATGCGGGATAATCGGAAATATGTGTGTACTTACCGTGGACTTTTATTGTCAAAACGTGGATTAGTAGCTACCTCTGTCCGACATCTTCATAATAACCAATGCTATAAAGTGTAACTGCAGATAAACACCAAAAAAAGTGCAGCTTTCCTCTTCCTTGCTCACGCGTCCAGTGAAGTCAAATAAAGCCGCAGCAGCAACACCTCCTCTGATTGGCTGTCGATACAGAACTAGCGCGAGGAGCCAATAGGAGTGGGCGACCGTGCAACGTAGGCAACGGCAGGTCGACCAATTGCGTGTCACGAAAACCTACCTAGCACCAAATTTGTATTTTTGTACACGAGCTACGTCTTCTGCTGGGTAAGAAAACATCACAAAAAATTTAATTTCACCACATGTGTCGCACTTTCAGGGCTTTTATTGTATTATTTGTTGTAATAATCATCACATAATTTTATGTTCAAAGAGTGCAACGAAACAATGATAACTTAACAATGCCTTCCGTTAAGTTGGCCAGATTCTTAACGTTTCAAAAGTTGCTAACGTTAGCTTAGCTTCTTTAGCTAGTCACAACGTTAACGCTAAGCTGCGACTTAACAAGACAACTTTAACTTAGAATTTATAAACTAGCTTCGTACCTTGAGGTTCATAGCTTAAAAACACACACTAGTGGCCGTAACGCCACCTAAAACCACCCGATTATATGTAACTATTGCTTTTTTCCCCTTCTTTTTTTTAGAATAGAATTAGTCCAACGTTAACTACAGCACATTATGTTGTCCACCATGGCTAACACGTTACCACTGTCACTTTCAGGTCTAATAAAGTTATCAAAGATGATGGATGCACTGTCGGTGGTGAGTCAGCTGCGGGACCTGGCCTCTGAGCCGCAGAACCGAGACGTGATAGTCCAGGATCAGGGCTGTCTCCCCGGGCTGGTTCTCTTCCTGGACCACCAGAACCCAGAAGTGCTACTTGCAACTCTTCAGGTGGGTGATAGATGCTGAACTGGTGCTGTTTGTAGTTGTACTGTCCTCCTGCTAAATACACATTAAATGACCATGCCGTGTTTTATGCGCATGTTTACTATAGGTACACTGGTAGTACCTGTTTGCATAAATTCTTCATTCATAAATTGTCTTCCTTTGCCCCAGACCCTGCGCTACTTGGCTGAGTTGTCCCCCAACATCCCCATCATGAGCAATGAACTGGGTATGATGGTAAGCTTGGAGAATCTAATTGGGAGGTGAGATGATTTTCACTATCTTGGCTACTTTTGCATGTGCACTCATGTTTTCATGAAAAAGTGGAAAGTGAAAAAGGTGTTTGTACTTAAAATGTCCAATATTTTTTCTTATATGCATTTACTATGTATTTAATAGTTATATATTTATATAATGGTAAAACACAGGATTAAAGATAGCATTGAAATCTGATTGAAATTGCCATTTTGTTTCACTTCAGTCATTTAGATTGTGATTTGGAGGTCTGGAATCTGGCTACATTATAATATACATATAATATTTCTCCATATAGGGAGGGCCTATCTGTTGACATCACAGCCTTGGCCCAGGAGGTGTTTGACATTCTGAGTGCACCTGCTCATCCTGTGCCACGCACACCTGAGAGGGAGCGGAGGAAGAAATCCCAGTTCTTCATCAACTCCACTAACAAGAAGGCAAAGTCTGTAACTCTGCACATCCAGGGGCTGGACAGCACTGTGAGTAGGCTGGACTGACACACACACACCTATGCATGACAGTGCTAATTATTATTATTGCCAGTAAGTTAAATAATACAGTCTCCCTCTCTTATCAAGGACCAGCGAGGCTTGTGTGAGGACGCTCTTCTGAAGGTCAGAGGCGTGATCAGCTTCACCTTCCAGATGGCTTCCAAGAGATGCACCGTCCGCATCCGTTCAGACCTGCCCACTGAGGTACAGCACAAAGACCAACTTACTATCAGTGTCTGCTTAGGAAGCAGCCGAGTCCAACCTGTTAAAATATTAGTTTATATCCCTTTAGTTATATTCAACATTTGTATTATTGCATTATCTAAGCCACTGATGTACACATGGTGCAGATATCTGGAGTAAGAAAACAGTCCATCTGGTCTCTGGCTAATGTTTATTAGTTCCAGTCGTCTCCTACTGTAACATGATGTTTCTTAATTTGCAGAGTCTGGCATCGGCCATCGCTGCCACTAAGGTGTTGTCAGCCCAGCAGGTGGTGAAGAATGAGGCAGGAGAAGAGGTGTGTTGAAGACAGTATACTATTATGCACAGGAGAATAAACCAAGAATTGTGGGTGTGAGTTCACATTGAATTCCTAACTTCTCTCCTCTCCAATCATTTTTTTTTCAGGTTTTTATCCCTCTGAATCCATCTGGAGTGGAAGTGCAGAAAAACTCAGCTCTACCAGACTATCTCCCAGAAGAAGAGGAGAGCCCGGAGAGGGAGGTCGACCGAGCTATTTCTCGCACGACAGCTAAGGCAGATTCCAGTGGAACCTGGCTCAACGCTGCTGCCAGTTTCCTCACCAAAACATTCTACTGGTGAAACTGGCGCTGTTTGATTCCCTGAGATACAGTGATGCAAAGTTGTGCTAAAAGACTTTTCCCTACCACGGTGTGTGTTACTGGAGTGGACATAACTGGATGTAAGCACACCACAGGCCAACATCCTGGCTTTGTGTGCATGGTCTGAACTTCAGCAATTCTTGTGAAAAACAACAAATGATCAACATGTGAAAAAGTACTTCTGATTTTAGCTCTATTGTGGTTGAATGGAGGCACACAGGTTTGAAAAAAATATCTTGTCTCTGGACTTACTGTTTTCTATCCAGTATTCTCATTAAATGTAAATATTTTCTTAACCTTTCTGTCAAACTGTCCATTTTCTCTCTACAGTTGGAAACGTTTTCTGTATATCTTGCTGTTTGTTGGTAGTTGTTTTGGTTTGTGCTAAAATAAATCTACATATTACATGTTTTCAATGAGCACTGTAAATTCTTCACTATTGTATTTTGGATCAAAAAGGACACAATCATTGCGATACCACACCCGTGAATAGGTAATCAATTCAAAAAGTTTATTTACTTGCCAAAGAGTACAGCTGCAACAGTTGTACAGTGGTTCAAAGATCTCATCCCACAGCCCCTCTTCTGAGGGCTTGTTAGTTTTCAAAGCCTTGTGGTCAGTCTTAGCAAAATATATCCACTTTTAAACATAATTTATAGGATATGTATGTATAATGTCATTTACAAGTTATTTATTTCCAAGCTAAGTTACCATGATGAACAGCATGCTATGTACTACTGGCAGAAACCAGCACTACATAACCAAGACATGAGAAGTTTCCTTCCATTTTGGTGGTACTGCAAGAGTTGAACAAAGAGGAAACTATAAGTGCAAAGGTTTGAGAAAAGAATGCTTAGAGAGCAGCGTTACTGGAAGTTGAGTGTAAAAGATGGAAGTGTAATGGTTGGGTTCCAGTGTTTTACTTTAAATCCCCCTCTTTTGTCTTTCATTTGTGAAAAGCTGTCTTAACGGCCCAATTGTTTGACATTATAGCTCTTATATGATGACATAACAGACATTACATTTCATCACGAGCTGTCAATCTTCACATAAATCGAGTAAAGTAAGCCACTGGAGAGTTATGGCATGTGGCCAGAATGTCAAAGCTCACGCTGCGAATGCATATCTTCGTTTCAGTGAAGTCACCTCATTCTCTCTATAATGCGGTAAGGCAAAGGAACATCAAAATTAGCAGCATTTCTTCTTAAATCCTTAATCAAAAAAAGATCAAATGAATCAGGTTATTTCAGAATTAACATCACCAGCAAAGTATTTTTAATCCATTTTGTATTTGCTTGGCCAAAACGAAAAGTCAACCTCCAACACAAGGTGGCTAGAAGCTACAGCGGAGTCCTCCAACAGTGTGACCGGATGTAGGATGCAGCACTGATGGGGTGAATGTAAAGGGTAAACAAATGAAAGGAAAGCAGATTTTTTTTTCTCAATTTAAACAGAAAGACAGTATTGAGGACGAAACAAAGAATCACATTTCATCTGTACAGCAATTAAATAAAACTAAACAGAAAAATCAGTAGTTTACACCCTAAATCTCAGTTGAGAACAGTATTTTCATTTTGTCATTATTTAACTTAAACTCCATGATAGTCCATACTCCGCCCCTACCTCACCCCAATAATAACCTCTATAGTTTTAAACACTGTAGACACGGCAAAAATATATTACATTACATGACACGTTCCTGCAGTCTTAATACAACTTCATGCACTGACATCGTTCCTATATATCTCATCTCTTCTGTAACATTTCAATAGAAACGTTGAAACTTGAGAATTAGGAGGTTCCAGTTAAAGAGACGCGTTAATGAAACCTTGTAATTCGGAGCCTGTTGTGCGAGTTCCAGTTATAACTTCACATTGCTGATTACAGTGTGTTCTACAGCAACAAAAAAAAATCTCTTCAAGTATCATGGCTGAAGACTTTACAGCTGATCTCAGTTTACATTATTATTAGTTTCTCATTCACACACGCACGTACACGTCACGAGGGTCATTCAATCCTCCTGTGATTTCAGGACATTCGCTTCAGAATCAGCGCTGTTTGGGGCTGTACACAGAACATTATGACCAAGTGTAACCGTGGTCAGAGACAGAGAAGACGATCTGTTCCCCAGAGAGTTTGTTGAGGGGAAACGTAACTTCTCTCTGGGGATGCTTTTAGGGAGATCTTTGGAGACACCATCTTTGGAGAAATGGCTGCGGTGCTCTTCTGTCGCGGGAAGGTGAGAAAAGTAAACCTCTGGAAGGGTCTGGCTGTGACGCTGCGAGTCCTTTTCTTTTGATTCAGTCCAACAGCTCTGTGTTACCTCTCTCTGGCCGTCTCACTTCCTGTCTCTCTGGGTGTGGAATCATCTCGGTCTAACAGGGCATCAGGCAACATCTAAACAACCAAGTCAACAAAAAAAAAACATCAGTTGCTATGAAAGCTGAGGTAAACTAAAAAAAAACCACCTCCTCAAAAGTCTCTACTTTATAAATAAAACATGCTGCTCAGCTTGTCCTTGTGCTGAATGCCAGTAGTGATAAATAGTACATGTGCTGCAGAATGTTGGGTCACTAATGTAGACTGAAGACCCGTGTTGGGGGTAACGAGTACTCAGATTATTTTTTTGGTTGTAGCGAGCAATATTTAGTTACATTTTCAAATAAGCAAACTGTTACTTTTAAAACTTTACCATATTTCCCTCTTTTTTTTGTTGCCACAAAAAAAAGATAAAGCCCTGATGCATTTGCACTGTTTCTGTTTCCTTCCTTGGAGGCTAACGTGCTAGTGGAAGCTCCGGTTGTCAGCGTGTAGCTCGGCTCGAGGGAGGCAGAGAGAACGGCCTTTACATTGTGAAAGTAACTAAGTATTGACAGAGGTAACTCGCTGCATGTTGAAACATGATGGACTGTAAACTATACAAGACTGTTTTATTGTTTTCATAGAGGCAGCTGCAGCTAATACGCCTCTGTCCAGATCGTTAGCAGCTAAATGCTGCACAGGTGCCGTCAGGTAGCTAAAGTTTCTATTTACGTTCATGCACTTCAAATAACTCAACTTTAAAAAAAATGACATGTTGTATGAACTGGTTTGCATGAGCCCCGGTACCCTCTGAATCATATATGTTTACTTAATCAAACATAATCAAGCTGTAAAAGGGATATAGCGTCTGTCATCCTGTTATTATCCTGCAGAGTTACAGATTATGGGCTGTAGACGAGGCTGTAATGATGGTGTGTCAATACATGCAAATGCAGACATACAGTCGGCTGCGCGCCCTCTGTTTTCATTTTTGATAACACAAAAGTCCTCTAACGAGTTACTTTTTTCAGTAAGTAACGATGTAACGTAACAGATTACTTATTAATGGCAGTAATATTGTAATATAACAAGTTACTTTTAAAAGTATTGTCACCCAACACTGCTGAAGACTAATGCAGACTTGTACTGTATGTGCTAGAAGTAGTTACTACAGCACATTAAAGGGACAGTTCACCCCAAAATAAAAAGGACATATTTTCCCTCTAAAATCTGAATCCTGATGGCATCACTATGACATCATCAGGGTTATTTTCACAGACTTTGGAAAGCTCCCTCCAGAGCCACAGAATGCAGAACAGGTTTCACAAGCTCAGTAGCAGCGCAGTAATTCCCCCTAAAGCTGTGCAGCAGTATCAACTTCATCAGATCAGATTTATTATGTAGGATGATCACGCTAAAAGTGAACCACAGCCACGGCTTCCTCTGTTACGGGAGAATAAAGTGGAGAAGAAGATGATGGCAAATGAAAGACCCAGGGGCAGAGCAGAAAGAGGAAGCTTATTGACCTGGTCCCTGCTGGGCTGATATGTCCTCTATTCCACTTAGAGGCTTTAGGAGACCGTTCTCCCTGAAGGCTACGACAGGAACTCTCTCCTCCTCCTGCTGCTGCTGCTGCTCCTCTCCCTCAGGAGGAGACAACCTGGAATGTGAAGGCAGTACAATCACCTCTTCAAACTCCCCGTTCTCCCTGGAAAAACAGGATGGAAAGCGTTACCCTCATTATGATCATGATAATCTACGACCAATTATGATTGCTGTGCATGTGGTCTACAGCTCTACCTCTGGTCAGGGTGGCTCAGTGCGGTGGTGTTGGGGTCAGGTTGGCGACCGTTGCCGTTGCTATTGTGTGTCGGTGACGCAGTCACTGCTGATGGACTGGGACGAGCAGCAGGGGTCACTGACGATGAGAGAAACCCAACACAGCAGTGAGAAACAGCATCATGGAAATAACAGCAGTGGATGTATTTTAAAGGGATAGTTCGACTCTTTTGAAGTGGGGTAGTATGAGTTACTTATCTATAGTCAGTGTATTACCTACAGTAGATGGCAGTCAGCATGCCCCAGTTTGAAGAAGCAGACAAGAGTGGTGAAAATATTCTAAATATATTGGTTTGGCTAAAATACATTTTGCTGCAGCCCCCATCCACAGCAGTACATTGCTTAGCCTCCAGGTCAGGACTCCTGTCTGCTTCTCCAAACCAGGGGCGTGCAGACCTCCATCTATGTAGGTAATACACCGACTATGGATAAGTACCTCATACAACCCCACTTCAAAACATCCGAACTATCCCTTTAACATACAACAGGAAAGTTATATTCCTGCAAAAGTGATTATTCATTTTTCTAAATAATAAAAGAATGTATGATTATAGAAAAAGGTAAATTCAGTTACCTGCATCGTCTCCATTCCTGCTGGGAACAACTTTCTACAGATACAGAATAAAAAGACAGTGAACCCTCAGGAACAACATAGATTATTCATGGTTAGTCAGATTCCACATTTCTTACCTTCTCTGCTCCGTCTGAACGTCTTGTTCTCTTCATGATCTCCTCCAGACGCTGGTGGAAAAAAAAGGACTTTTACATGCACTGCACATGAGGAATATTATGAAATATCACAAGTGTGTGTGAACATGCGTCACCTTTTTTCTCTCCAGGCGTTCAGCTTCCTCTTTCTGGAAGTGTTTCTCTCTCTCCTGCCTCAGTCGCTCCGCCTCCTCTCTCTGTCGAGACTCTTCCTCCTCTTTCTGCACACACAGTTTGATTTTATTGTCAGACATCTCAGGTGGGTCTGAGTTTAGTCTTTAGTTTGCTTGTTCTCTGACCTGTTTCTGGAGTTTCTCTGCCTCCTCTCTCTCTTTCTGAAGTCTCTCTTCCTCCACCTTTCTCTCCTCTTCCTCCTTCCTTCTCATCTCCTCCGCCTGACGCTGAGCCTCCTCCTCTCTCCTCACTCGCTCCTCGGCCTTACGGCGAGCCATCTCCTCCTTCGCTAACCTGTACAGACGCACAAATGAATCACAGTCGAGGATGCAGATACACACACCTTCAGTATTATCCATCTTCACATACAGCCGGCTTACCTCCGCTGCTCCTCCTGTTGCTTGCGCTCCTCTTCTTCTCTCTCCCTCTGCTCGCGGGCTAGCCGACGATTCTCAGCCAGGATACGACTCG
>JAOVVB010179650.1:0-11268 GCA_028570985.1 Heterobranchus longifilis | reverse complement strand
CCTCCACCCCCCCCCCCCCCCCCCCCCCCCCCCTCTTCCCTAATCACTCCATCTTCCTCACCTCTCGCTCCCTCTCATACTCACATTGTCGTTATCGCCGTTGTTGTTCTCGAATCTCGTCTCAATGCGGATGCTGAACTTGGGGAGGAATGATACCTACGGGGTGACGAGAGGTAAAAAAAAAAATGGAGGAAAAAGGGGGTTGAGGGCAGAGATAGAGAGAGTGGGAGCAGGCTGCAGATTAGATCCACCGATACTGGAAAGAGATGAGCTCTGTTGCATTCATGTACAGTAAATGATGTGTGAGAATACTTACTGAGTACTCTGCAGCACCAGGGACGTTCAATATGGAAAGGGGAGAAACAGCATTAGTTACTCATACATGCATGAGCACGCTAGTCGCTCTCGCACGCATACGCGTTACCACGGGGGGATACATGCATACGTAGTGATGAATATTTGATGGCACTTGGAAAAACCAGCTGTTAAAAGTAAATAAGTTTTGTATAATGCATTGGGGTGAAAGTAACCCGATGTTTAACACAAACAAAGGCACTCCAAAACACAAACACACACCTGTGATGGTGTACGGGTAGAAGTTCCAGGCCTTTTCTGTCACGTAGAAGAATCGCGGGACAAATGCTTTCGCCCAGGACGGCAGTTTACTGAACGCCAAACAGGAAGAAAGAAAAATCACAGCCGGAGAGTGGGAGAGGGGAATAGCAGGAGAGAGAGAGAGATTATGGAGGGAGACAAAGACTTCCTAAGTGGTTTTTGTGCCATTTATAGCCAGATTACCTGTAGGCTACACTCACCACAGCGTTCATTTGTATGACTCATTCCCAATTACACCTGTGGTGATGAATTGTTACTGTAGCTTCTAGGTCACATGTCAGAGCATGATTGAGGAAAAATGCATTTTTACACTGACTGTATGTGTGTGTGTGTGTGTGTGTGTTCCAGCATATCTTTACTAATGAGGACCAAATGTCCCACAAGCACAGAAAGATTAGGAAAATCCTCCACAGTGAGAACATTTCTTTACTTCTGTTAGAGTTTATTTTAGGATTAGGCCTTGGGTTTATAGTGGTGATTAGAATAAGAGTTGAGGTTACATTAGGGTAATGAGTGAGGTTAGCTTAGGGTTAGGGAATGCATTTAGACTTAAAAGAGAATTCCGATTGTTTAGCTTTACTGGTAGTGTAGCTTTCACAATAATCACAATCCATTGATTAATGGACTGTCGCCCTGAGCACAAAGCAATTAACACACTTCCTTTCAGCACAATAGCATGGACACTGCAGTCATGTATGGCTCTGGTTGAACAATAACTGCAACATTTCAATTCGTGACATTTGTCACGTACTTCTTTGTTTGCTTTTTGCCGCATTTCCACCGAATGGTTCGGCTCGACTCGGCTCGCTTTTGGTACCAGGTACGTTTCTCTAGTTTTAAAATCCTAACTGATCTTGAAATCTGGTTGCATCACACACGTCAGGATAATCTTCACAGATTATCTTCTCTATGATCTCAAACATGCACACACTACAGGATTTGAAAATAATGGAGCATCACACACTACAGGATATTCATTAAGATTATTGTGCTAGTGGCATGAATGCATCACCTGACGTCACTTTTCTCACGTGATCTCATGTGGAAGCGCATGTAAACAACACGGAGACGGACGTGTTGCGACAACTTGCAGTAATAATGCTTTGCAGTGAGAAAAAACAAAAGCAGAAGGTTAAATAAGTCTGGATGAGACAATGGTTGAGGAGACGCGGTCAACACGGGTTGTTTATTCTTCAGAGAACTGGAGGTGAGGTCTTTAATATCTGTTAACCATAGCATGCTAGCTAACGTTAGCCTCAATGGCTAGACCGTCAGCTGATCTGTACTGATGTGATACTACTCGCAATCATCCAGATTTTAAATCCTAAACATCAGACAGGTTTGAAATTATCGGGACGGCCCCGATGAGGCTGCCAACAAATCAACAAGTTTAAGATTGGATCCGTAAACCACATTAACAGATAATCTGGACCCAACATCGGTACAGACCAAGCTTCAGAGCCAGATATCAGGGATAAAACGGCCCGAAACTCCTGTAGTGCTAGCCCGACATTGGAAAATGCTATGTTCGGAAAACTGCCTTTTTCAGAATATCCAAACAAAATATGCTGTTTACGTGACCTGTATCAAATTCTGAATCTTGTCATATTCAGAATAATAGTGGAACATTAGTGTGCCTGTAAACACACTCACTGACGCTTTCTGTAATGAGGATGGTATTTTGTTTCCTCTTTGCTGTGTGTGACTGTTAATGTGTGGCATGTTTTCATCAGTAGATGGTGTGACCACCCCCACCACCTCCACCCAGGTGTTCTACATAAGTGTGAGTGTCTGCTGCATCGTCATCTTCCTCGTGGCCATCATCCTGGCCATCCTGCACCTGCACAGCATGAAGAGAGTGGAGATGGAGGACAGGTTTGTTGCTTTTCTTTGTCCCGGTTCCAAACAGACCATAGTCTTTGTTGTGTATCAGCGAAGCAAAGTACACTTATTCTACTGCAGCCTGTTGCTCCAGCTGTGTGTATGTTCTGTCTTAAGTTAGGGTGTAAACACTAAACCATACGTTGAAACTAGTTGGTTTGAAACTAAAGCCGAGTCGATGTTTGGTTGCATCACAGAGACGTAAGCTTCATCTTAGTTACACTGGCGTAAAGTCCACACTAACCAAAATATTGTCACAGAGAATTACTTTTTCACTTCCTTTGTCCAATCAGTGAAAAGCGCTATTCTTGATCAAATGTTTATTACCATTCTCTTTATAATACATCCATGATTAGTCTTGTCTCCCATGATTCTCTCTCGTAACTTTGAACACTTTGCTAGCGATAGCGAAGAAGCTAACAGCTAAAAATAACTAACCTTAATCACCGAACAACAACAAAAAGGCACGTTATGTTAACTAGGACAAAGCATTATGATTAGGTGAAAACTATACAACCTCTACAGCTAAATAACACCAGAGACATCGAGCAGTGAAACCGCCAACTCAGCAAATTAAATTGTAACGTTACTGTATAACAAACACGTAATGATAGCATACTATGGCAAACTGTCATAAATCAGATAATTAGAAAGGTGTCTAACCCTATTTGCTTGCCAATGTGGCACAGATGATATTTATATGTAATTGCCCACTTACTTATATGTTATTTTATATGTATGCGCTTCATTTTGCATGTTTACAGACGCAAAACAGCCGGTATAATCCACTGATATGCACCATGACAACCTGTTTTATGGAGGACTTTACACCTACTAAGGGTCAGGTGTGAGATTTAAGTTGTAACTTCTGCCTACGTTGGAACTATTTCAGCTGGTGCAACCTTTAAAATGTTAGTAGAGGGTAAGCTCCAACCTAAGTTAGAACTTAGGATCAAACTAGACTATGTTTGAACTCACACACAGGTGACCCGGTGCTGAAACTGAATGAAACCCAACACAAGGCACAGCAGATTTACAGTAGGGCTGTCCTCGACTAAAGAAATCCTTAGTCGACTAACAGTCATACGATTTTGTCGACTAATTGATTAGTTGAATCGACAGATCTGTAAAACTGAGTTTCTCCACGGAGAATCATGCAAAAGCACCACTTTAAATGTGTTTACCAGAGAAGTCATTCAGCGTGAAAAAAGCAAAAAAACGACTAATCAACTAAAGAAATCTTAGTCGACTAAGACCAAAATGATCGATTAGTCGACTAATCGACTAAGAGCGAGCATCCCTAATTTACAGCCTTGTGTCTGTCACCTGTGGAAGTTTTGTTAGTATTTTCTGCTGAATTCTGCTGTTCAAAGATCCAACAGAAATCTCCACAGAGAGGATTATATCAAGTTGAAACCTGCACTTTAAGTTTCCCCGTTGTTGACTTCCTGTAATCTCCACTGCAGATGGCTGTAGAAAGCTCTGCAGGTTATCAGATATTGATCAATATATCATCCCCTTGCTATTAGGTTAGCCATCGGGACAGTGGTACATTTAAATTGTACAAAGATTGTTTTCTTACATTCCATTGAAATCCGTCTAATGTGATATTTCAGATTTAGCTGCTGTAATTTTGTTTTGCTGAAGTGGCCTGATTTGATCCCATTGCATGATGGGATCCTTGTGTTGTACAAGAATATTTATTGGTCTGTCAACCTGAGACCCGTCTTTTCTAAAACCATGCAGGTTTCTGATTAGCATGAACAATAGGTCATTGTTTTTGGAGCTGAGCGATCGATTAGTCGATTGACAGAAAATGAATCAGCAACTATTTTCATGATGGTTTCGGCTTCTCAAATGAAAATATTTGCTGTTTTTTGTAGCGTTTTGTGATGGTAAACTGAATATCTGTGGGTTCTGGACTGTTGGTCAGACAGAAAAAGCCATCTGAAGATTTAACCTTGGGCTCGGGAAAATTGTGATCAGCATTTATTTTAAATATTTTATGGACTAAACAATTAATCGAGAAAATAATTGTCTGATAGATAGATAGATAGATAGACACACACACACACACACACACACACACACACACACACACACACACACACACACACACACAAGTTCCTATGTAGAGATGAGTTGTTATTAAATGTTTGCATCTACATTTCATAACATCCATCAAATCACAAGGGGTAGTTGGAGTAATTGGATATTTACCTACATAACATGAATATTTCTAGTTCTTACACACACACATTCCCCCATATTTGTTAATATAACAAAGTCATACCTATATTTACAAAGAACTGTCAGTTTAATACTATGGCTGCACAATGTGAGGAAAATATGCGATAACATTGTTGAATATTGCGATGAGGATATTACTTGCGATAAATAAACAGTTTATTAGTTCTGCCTTTCTGCTGCTTTCAGTATACTACTAAAATACAACAAATTGCTTGTTGAATTAAAACATTTTAAGACATTTTATTGAACAAATTGAACATTGAACTGAACACAAAAGGCACCATTTAAAAAAGAAAAAAAAGAATGATAGCTACATTTTAAAGAACAGTTTTCTACAGATGCTCTCTTTCAACTAACTCAAAAAATCTGTCGCGATGCGTTTATTGTGAAAGTTGATTGTGATGATGACTAAAAAAAGATATATTGTGCATCCCTATTTAATACTATATATATATATATATATATGTATATATGTATATATGTATTTATATATATATATATATATATATATATGACCACCATCTTCTGAATATGTATTCAACTTACACTTATGGTTGAGTAGATATTCAGAAGATGGCGGTCACACGCAGCGGTACACAGCCCATACATTATTCATGACATCACACAGACTGCATTAAAAAAATTTTTTGCACGAACCCGACCCGATTCAAGCCTGAGGGATTTGAAGGAAATTACAGCCCAGCCCTGCGTTCAGGCAGAGGATCAAAGGTCTATTGGACAGTGATGTTTCCAAGCTTCAGATTTACCAATTACCAAGATCTTCTCCAGCTAACAAGTTCACTTCTAATGTTACTCCCCCATTTAGTACATCTAAAAGTTTGAAACTACCTTGTTGTAACTAAGAACTTAGGAAGGGCACACAAACTTAGTAATGCTGGTGCAACACAATCTTGGTGCCTCTGGATAACTACTCTGTGTTCTTCTTCTTGTCTTTCAGTGTGAGCGACAGTGGAAGCTCGCAGGGCCTGTCTCAGCCGTCCACTCAGACCACACAGTACCTGAGGGCCGACACTCCAAACAACGCAGCCCCTGTCACCAGTAAGACATTTTACTCCCTCTCACCACAACAGCATTACCCAAACGCAACCAGTAGCAAGATGCAGCATTCATTTTAAAAACATTACAACATGGGGTGCGCTGGTGGCAGAGTACCTCATATACAGAGGCTGAAGTCCTCACCGCAGAGTGGGAATCAAACCCGCGGCCCTTTGCTGCATGTCGTCCCCTCTCTCTCTCACCCCTTTCCTGTCTATCCTTGGCTGTTCTACCAATAATGACAAAAAGCCCCAAAACAATCTTTAACCCTTTGTAATTTCTTGAAGTATCTTCAAGTGCATCATATCCCTAAAATCTGTACAACATAAGCTAAAAGGTTATGTAAGTCAGTAAACCATAATAATTGATAAAAGTATTGAAACTGTGTCATAAATAAAAAAATATTACAAAAATCAGACATGTTTTTTCATCAAATTTGACGAAATAAACACAAAACATATTGATCCAAAAGATTTCTGAATATAGAAACATTAACAAAAATGTATCTTAACACTCCATAACTTATTTGAACTATGTAAAAATGTTTGTTTTTGAAATATGTTCATTTTTATGAGTGCTAAGGCGTTTGCAACAGTTTGTCAAGCGGTTTTGGGCCGCACGTCACATGATGTGATGGCATCATCAACAGCATAGAACATACTGGCTCCAAAGACAGAAGCCTTTTAGCTTTCTGCAGCAAAAAGACTGAAGTCTCTAGATATTATGGTTCTTATTTTAGATTGATTTGAGCAGGATCATGTACAACAATCTCCTGCGGCCATTACAGGAAATACACTGGCTCCGCCCACCACGCGTCAGCCCGTTTTGGACCGAACATAACGTAACATGATGACGTCATCAACAGTGTACAACGTGATGAGGTGAAAGACAGAAGCCTTTTAGCTTTCTGCAGCAAAAACACTGAAGTCTCTAGATACTATGTTTCTTATTTTAGATCGATTTAAACAGGATCATGTAAACCACTGAAGTACATTCGGTCTGATTCAGTCTGCCATAGTTTTTTTTTCTCCTCTCACACTGGCATCCGCAAATGTGCATGCTTTTCCAAATGCAATAATCGACTGAATGACCTAATTAACTTAACTGGTATCATAAGATTGTAATGAAGAACAGAGTTCCTGCAGTGATGTTCTCTGTCTTTCAGTCGCTGCTCCCCTTGTGACTTATTACTGTCTGAGCAATGTGTGAATGTACTCACCGTGTGCTTTGCATCAGGCCCACTGGTGAGCAGTACAAGCAGTCTTTTATATTCCAATTGATGTAAATATAGAACATGGTGGGAAACACAGACATACGCTAACAAAGTTGTAGGAAGAGCTAACTCTAAACATACTCTCCTACCTCAGAACCGGATTAGAACATACTCACTTTTTAATTTAATCTCTTAGCAGAGTGACAGTGGGTTATACAGTAAGTGAATCTCCGCTCTAATGCATTTCCTCCAGAGCTCTTTGTTACTTGTTGTTATTGTTGTTGTTTATGTTCGATGGCAGTATGATTATTTGTTCTCTTGGCTGGCACCCATTGTAATTACACTGACAACTGCGTCGGTTGGAAACTACCAATGACTGCGCAGCGCTGCGCGCCGATGTGTGCCGGGTGTAAGATAGGGCCCTTTATGTTTTGAGGGAAAAAAAGTTGTAATATTAAGAGAAAAAGTCAAAATTTTATGAGGAAAAAAGTCGTACATTTCGAGAAAAAAGTCCTAATATTTTGAGAAAAAAAGTTGTAATACAAAATGTGATTCCATGATGTTTTTGTGCATATATTGAAGATTACCGGGATACTATCGTGAATTGCAATTATTTTGGCCAGGATAATCGTGAAATTTTCATATCCTCCCATGCCTAGTATCACTAAATAATGTATAAATAAATACATGAATGAATTAATGAATAAATAAATAAATAAATACATGTATACGTACTTAAATAAATAAGTACAGAAAAATACAGAAATAAATAAATAAATATGAAAAAAGTGCTGATATAAGTACATCAATAAAAGAATAAATAAATGTTAAATATGGAAATAAATAGATACATGCATGCATAAATAAATAAATGAAAGTTGATAATTAAACAGGACATAAACAGATAAACAAATAAATAATAGTAATACAATTTATTTATTCTTTTATGTATGATGGTGATCATGGTGATTGTGATGGAGGTGATATATTTGTGTATTGTGTATAATCACCTCATGGAATAATGATGACATTAATGTTGATCTCATTGAATCACTGATCTCTTATGTAGGGATGGGACAATAAAGGATTTTAACGTGGATTGCGATTAAAAATAATCACAATAATTTGATCGTGGTGAATTTCCATTATCGGAATAATCGTGAATATTGTCTAGAATTGATGCAGTTTATTACAGTCTCCTATATCTGTGATGCAATACAAATATTTTTTTTTTTTTTAAATGTTTCGTAATGTTTCGTGAAAAAAGTCAATTTTTTTTTTAGAAAAAAGTCGTACTGTTTCACAAAAAACCCTCACAATTTTCTGAGAAAAAAGACATAATGTTTGGGAAAAAAGCCGTAGTGTTTTGAGAAAAAAGTCGTCATGTTTCAAGGAAATACTCACAATTTTATGAGAAAAAAGTCGTAATGTTTTAAGAAAAAAAGTCATAATGTTTCAAGAAAAAAACTCAATTTTATGACAAAAAAGTCATAATGTTTCTAGAAAAAAGTCAACAAAGCATAATATAAGTGATTCCAGTGTGTTTTAGTGCCATTTTAAGTGTTCAAACATATTTCATTGATTATCAGGATAATATCGTGAATCGCAATTATTTTGCCCAGGATAATTGTGACACACCATTTTCATATGGTCCCATCCCTACTCTTATGGATCATTTTTGGAAACCACTGGAGAAGTACATCAGCTGTTGTTGTGTCAGTGTGTGATCCTTCATTGCCCTCTTGTGGAAACAAACCCTCGACTCACCCCCGGTTGTTTGACCCACTTGTTTTTTCCGTGTGTCTTCTGTCTTGTGCTTTGCTGAATGTGATTTGCATCCACCCATTATTTTTTCTGCCTGATGGGAAGGATTACTCAAACATCCCTGGTTTGTGTGTGAGCTGAAAATGTTCAACTAGAGTATAATCCATCCATCCATTCAGGTCATGTTGTAATTTGAGGGAGCTATCCATTAAATCACTTCTTTCTCACCCCCCTTCCCCTCCACTCCCTCCTCCTCTCCCTCCTCCTCTCCTCTTGTCATCAGACAATCACCCTGGTTCTGCACCCATTCTCCAGCTTGCTGCCTCCTCCTTCCAAAACCCCGGTGCTCCCCCTCATGAAACCAAAAGTAAGTTCCAGTGAAGCTGCAGACTATTTTGTGCACCGTAATAATGAACATTAACACTTTAACCCTGTCTTGCCCATAGTTTAGTCACTGATACTCGACTTACGGCCCGCGGGCCAAATCTGGCCCTCGTAGGATGCCAGGTGGCCCTCTGATAATTTTCTAATTCACAATGAAAATAAGTTTGTTTATTATTTTTACACACACATAAGAAAATGCATAAAAATCCAGATAGTTAAAACAAGAAATGTGACAGGAGAGGTCAAGAAGCCACAGGCTTATACAAGGGACCTCCCCTCAACTAAAGGACAAGAACAAAGCAATAATTAAAAAAATAAAAATTTAAAAAAATTAAAAAAAAAGGTCAAAAACAAAAAAACTAGGCAACACTAATTAGAAAATACTACAAAAAAACCCAACAACAGGATGCTCACAAAATGAGCAATAAAAAAAAAGAAAGAAAATCCAATGAATGCAAACAAAAAAACAAAAAGAACAAACATGAAAAACAACACATTACATAATAAAAATAAATATTAAATATTATGAATCAAATGACAGTTCCCTTTTAAAATATTCTAGGGATAATGAGCTCTTGATAACTTTTACTTTGGCGTTCCATATCTGAGCACCACGATATCTGAGAGAGAATTGTCCATGTTTTGTTTTGTAAAAAAGAAGATGATGATTTACCTGTCTGGTATTATATGAGTGAATTTTGGAGTTACATTTAAAGAAGTTACTAAATGATGATGGTAGAGAAAAAGGCCAAAACATATATTTATATATAAACACACATATCTGATGAATATTTATGTCACATACTGAAAGAATGTTCAGTTTCCTGAAGAGTGGAGCAGAGGCCTCGTCATAATTGTTGCCAAAAAGTTGCCAATCTTACAAATTGTTTTTGCAGCAAATAAAGTTTGTGAAGATTGGAAGGGTATGTATTTGCCCAGACAATATTACCGTAAATCAAATATGGATAAATCATGGAATAATATAAAGTTAATAGACAGGAGACATTTATGAAGCCTCTCAGTTTGCTGATAAGACTTCACCATTTTATTATGAATTAAATTAATGTTTTTTCCAATTTAATTTCTCATCTATGAATATGCCTAAAAAACAAGTCTGAGAGGCTTGACAAATTTAATTTCCATCTACTGACAATTTAACATAGTCTCTAACATCCCGCCTGCCCCTTCACGTTAATATTATAAAGTTAGACTTTATGATATTTAATGAGAGTTTATTAAGTTTAAACCATCTTGCAACTCTTACCATTTCCTAATTTTAAAATCAGTATGTGAAAAAATTATATTGGTATCATCAGCAAACAAAATGGGAAAAGAGAATTTAAAAACTGATGAAAAATCATTAATGTAAATAAGAAATAATAAGGGTCCTAAAATAGACCCTTGTGGTACGCCACATGTTGTATGAACTGTGTTTGAAGCACGACCCTTCGTAAATACATATTGCTCTCTTTCACTCATGTAGCTCATTAACCACTTTAGTGCATCACCTTGGAAACCATAGTATTTTAATATGGCCAACAAAATATCGTGGTTCACGGCGTCAAATGCTTTAGAAAGATCTAAAGAAATGCCAAGTGCAAATTTGCCTGTATTTTGTCTATGAGTTGTAAATGTGCCATGTAAGTAGAATGATCCTTTCTGAATCCATACTGATGTTCATAAGATGTTATTGTCATTTAAATGCATTAAAATTCTTGTGTAAAAATACTTTCAGATACTTCACTATCTGACACCTCACAAGGAATGGGACAAGGTTAAAGACCTACCATCCAATTTTGAACAATATTGGATCGATATGGTAGAAAATCGAACACACAAATAATATCAAATTTATATAGTAGGATTTGTATGGACCTAACGGACCATACTTTGGATATAAAAGGGAAATGGGAACTGGAAAGTAATAGTATAATTGAAGACGATGAGTGGGAGCAGTCCTGGGTATTTTGGCATAAATGCTTAAGTAGTCAAAACTGGAGAGAATTTGCCTGGAAGTTGAGGATGAGATTTTTTAAAACTCCACTAGTATTATCCAGTTATGACAGTAAAGAAAATCCTCTATGTTGGCGAAGATGTGGGCAAAT
>JAOVVB010179630.1:0-11268 GCA_028570985.1 Heterobranchus longifilis | reverse complement strand
AATTTGACCATTAATTTTGTGACATTATAGGGGAAGCTGAGCTTCCCTTGCAGTCTTAAAGAAATCGCCACTGGTAATTAAACAGACCACTCTGAAAAAACATCTGTCGTGATGCTGATGTGCAGTCAGCGGATATGTTAATGAACTTGTGGAAAGTTGGCTGGCTTTACAAAACAGCACTGGGTCCAGCATACATTTTTAATACTGCAAAAAAGGGAATATTCCTGAAATTACTGTGCAAGTGATATACAGTAAGTAGCAAGTGAGGTGAGTTGTTGGTGGTCTTCAGGAGATCTGCCTATCACAGTAGTCAAAAATCTCTTATGCTATGTTTATCAGACTGTACTGTGCGGCCCTTGGTGGGGACATTTTCATCCTAGAAGAGAGTTCTCCCATCAGGGCAGAAATGTTCCATCAAAAAAAAAAAAAGGGGATCAGTCAGAATAAGATTGGATCAAGTTGAACCAACTGTGGCAGCAAAATCCCCTGTACTTTATGACAGGCCTGTTTTTTTCAGGGCTGTGCTTTTTCTGATTTTCAATTTTTGCACTTTTTTAACAGCATTTGTTATACGTTCTCCAACACGTTAGTGTATAAACTACTCATACACACAGTCAGCAGCGTGTAATCAACATATCTTAATCATTCTCTTTTCTGTTTTTTTTTGGCCACATATGATAGAAATTAATATAAATGTATTACTTCATGTTGTTAATACATTAGGCGCAAATGCATACACTGATGCATTACTATTCATTATAATTTAAACTAATTAAACTTTAGGTTTTAGTTTAGCAGACTTATGAAATGTGGGAGAATGTTTATAATGACTAAATAATCCAGTAAGGGCACCCTTGATATGAAATGGCTGACTGGAATTGGGCTTAAGACACATTTTAAGCGGAGAACCTAATGAAAGAAACATTATATGGAGGAGGAAAGTCATCATCACAGCTTGATGCCTGAACTAAAGAAAACGAGAGAGATGCCAAAGGATATACTGTACACTTTAATGGAGACCTACTTTAACACGATCTTAAAGAAATCCGCAGCGCAGTATCTTTCTTGACACGAGTTTAACCTAGCGATGGCTGCTCATTACTCCAGTCATGCGGTTGTCTTCAGACGTGTTCCTGCATACACTCTACAGCTCCCTAATTATCAGCTATAAAAAGAGTGGTTAAACGGCAGTGTATGGTGAAAATTACCTGAGGAGATTTTTTAGGGGAATCGACAAAATTACTCATGACAGATTTAGCTACCCTACAACTGCTGTATAATTAGTGCCAGTAGAAAGATTGCTAAAAAGTGTTGAAGTCAGGGTGAAAATGAGAGTTTTTTAATCAATAATCATAATACTTAGTCTTCTCCATTCCTACATAAAATAGCAGTAAGCAAACCATGTGTGGGGATTTATTGATCAGTAATAGCATTAAAGCACTGTTTTGCACTGACTCAATTATTATTAGTATATTGTCTGTGGTAATAATTTGGTATTACAGATCATCTTTGCCAGAATACAGTTAGTGACTGGGCCAGCGTTCAAGATCCACCCCTGCCCCTTAACCCTATGCCCCTACAAAATCACTCTGTCTTTACCCATCCTAAAGCCTAAATAAGAAAGAAGGAGAATAGGGTGTTGTGCTAGTAACATGGCCCCGTAAAAACAGCCATTGCCATAAAAACAATGGAACCTCTTGCTTAATGTGCTCAATAGAAAAGGATTTAAGAATTATTAAAACAATGACAAGATTTTATTGTAAAGTTTTTTTTAAACAGTATTATATGGTTTACCATAAATTAGTCAAAGCATGGATAAATCTTACGATTGTAAAGCTCCATGCACCATGTCTTTGAAATTTCTGCCAAGTGTGATGTGTTTGATTACCGCTGACAATTAGAAATTTTGATATACGAGGGTGAGTCAAAAATGATCTGCACTCCAGTTATATTAAAACTCCTGTTTAATTCCAGCTTTCTGTTCAAGGCTACTGTCTCCCCAGTTACTGCTGTGCAAGTGTGAACGTGTTACATCAGTTCATTTGTAACTGTGGTGTGAGCAAAAATGGATGGCCCACTTGTAATTTGCACAAAAGAGCAGCATGTAGTGATTGTTTTTTTTTGTGGTCTGAGGGTGTACTTTGTGCCGAAACGACTCACGGAAAAGCATAAACAGAAGCGTTTGCATATCTGAAAATAAAATTTGGACGGTGAACGTTTCTTAAAGAGTATCATTATTGGTGACAAGACATAAATTTATCACTACATTACGAGCCTGAGAGTAATCAGCAGAGTATGGAATGGAAATGTCCTCAATAGCAAACCAAGAAAAAGTTCAAAAGTCAACCATCAACTGGAAAAAAGCTGCTTACAGTTTTCTCAAGGGCCAGTACAGGAAAATTATCAGGAAACGGTCCAACAATCAACAACGCTCCTTACAGTGAGATGCCTATTGAAGTGCTGAAGCCTAAACTTCAGTTTAAATGCTATCCCAGGCCGTTAAGATCTTGCATGACAATGCACATCTGCACACTTCTGCCCACACTGTCGACAAAAATTTCATCCTCCCTCTAGTCGTATTTGGTCCCTTGAAAACAGCCCTACAAGAACAAAGATTCATTTCTGATTAAGTGATTATCATATTTTAATAATTGATTATTATATACTGTATGTAATTTGTTTAATGCATGCATGGTTGCATTCTGCAAAACTCCTCACTTATGAAGAAATTCTGAGATTGCTTATTATATAAAGCATTTCCTCTTCTCAGACCTGCAGTAATTTAATGTTTATGCTATTATCGAGTATTCTGTAAAAGCATTGTCAGACTACAACATTCTGAATATAAACTAAGGTTCCACTCTACAGTATTAAAGAATAGGAAATTTATGTAATGGCACAAGAGATGCCATCATTTTTGCATGCTAAATGATTAACATGCAGGCAAATCAATAGTAATTTATTTGGCTATAAATAGTGTGGTATGGTAACTGGGCTAGACATCATATAAAGAGAATAGCACATATGGGAAGGCAGTAGAAATTACCCTAAACTAAGAATCAGTTATAGTAATAGTAATTATTACTTAATTAATTATTACTAAAATTAATTTAGTAATTAAAAGAAGACATTAAGCTTAGTGATGCTTCTCCCAAATCACTGGCTTAGGACCATCAGAAGGTGTCATCATACTAAAACAGGAAGCAGTTTAGCCTTTGAGACTATGGCGATAAGGCTATTATACTATACTATTTGAAGCTCACTTTGTTTCTTAAAGACATAAAACAAGCTTTGATGTACAAATGAATGCGAAAAAAAAAAGTTATTAAAAAAATAAGTTATAAAATACAAGTGTTCAATAGTTCTCAAGTGCAGCAGAGAAAAAGTGAGATATAAAGTGAAATCATTAATAGTGTGTTTGTGTTGTATATATATATATATATTGTATATATATTAGACCTGACTTTGAATAGCATTTAAGATTGAAAGATTGAATAGCTACCAAATACTAATGTAACACTCAGAAACACTTCCAGCCTTTTATCCTCTTGATTATTCATCGAGTAACTAGAGACTCATATCAACAGGGAACAGGGAACCACACCAATAAAGAGGCTAAATGGCAAAAAACGTATCCATGTTCCAAAATGTATGGACCTGACTGTATGTACGCATTATGACCACCTACCTAATACTGAGTTGATCACCCTTTTGCCACCAAAACAGGCCACCATTAGACCTCTGATGGCATTCTCTGGTTGCTCACAGCTGGCAGTAGCGAAGTGGGGCCTGCATGGATCGACAAATTGTTCCAGCAGGTCAGATTGAGATTTGGAGAATTTGAAGGCCAACACCTCAAACTTGTTGATGTGTTCCACAAACCATTCTCAAACCATTTTATCCTACTGAAAAAGGTAATAGTATGAAGGAGTATCATTTTCATTAAGGGGTTGTTCACGGTCAGCAACAATGTTTACCACAAGTTTTTCCAGCAGATGCCCAAACCATCACACTGCCTCTACCGGCTTGCCTTTCTCCCATAGTGCATCCTGACCCCTGACCAGTCGACACACAACAAACTGGAATGCACTGTGTGTACCGACACCTTTCAAGAGCAGAACAAGCACACTTTTTCAGCATTTTGAGCCACAGGAGCTCTTCTATTTACACGGGCCAGCCTTCCCTCTCCACATGCATCAATGAGTTTTGGCAGCCCACGACCGTGTCACCAGTTCACCGGGTTTTCTTCCCTGGAGTACTCGGTCCTGACCACTGCAGACTGGGAACATCCCACAAGAGCTACGGTTTTGGAATTGCTCTGACCTTGTCGTCTAGCCATCACAACTTGGCACTTGTCAAAGTCACACAAATCCTTACACTTGCACATTTCTCTGCTTGCAACACATCAACTTCAGGGACAAAATGTTATACTTGCTGCCTATCCCACCCATTTCCAGGTGCCATTGTAATGAGATCATCAATGTTATTCACTTCACCTGTCAGTGGTCGTAATGTTCTGGCTGACCAGTATATACAGCATAAATGTGCCTTTGCAGACCTCTGAGCCAGGATAAATTTCCCCCTTTACATATATGAGAAAGAAGCTTATCCCGTTTCAGAAGTCTGCAAAGGCACATTTGCATCTTCATAACCAATATATGCAGTCGAAACATGATTCAGTGTTCAAACAAATACTGTATGTCTCTTGGAAGGAATGTACTGTACTGGCTTTTTTACTTCAGTAGATGCAGTAACTATGCCATCTAGAGCCCAAAACAAAATATACCGCAGTCTGCGTGTTTGGAGATTTCTTTTTTCATTTCATTCATCTTCAGCAGCCACTTTAGGCGTAGATTTTGGTGGATTTAAAGTCTAAGTCAAACGCACGATCATTCACATCTAAAGGGCAATTTAGAGTAGCCAATCATCCTCCAGTCACATGTACTGATTTTAGTTTATCATATACAAATACAACTTGAGTTACTGTGTGTGGAGCTTGAACCTCAGACACAGGAACAACTGTGAAATACACAGATACACACACACCAAGATCAGGAACGGATAGGTTCATATAGTGTTGTTTGTGAATGGCTCTTAATATTTATTTATCAATAAACTAAATAATAATAATAATAATAATAATAATAATAATAAATAATAATAATAATAATAATAATAATAATAATAATGTATTATTATTATTATTATTATTATTATAAATAATTCCTGGAATCCTATCTTGCAAGGGTGAGATACCACTTACAGCAAGTAGGTGGCAGTAAGATGCTTTCAAAACAAATTAAGCCCTTTGAACGACCAAAATGTTCATTGCTATTTTAATATTAAAAGTATTTATATTTTATCACAAATTGTAATTGTGTTAACACATTGACACATAGAGCTAAAATGGTTTTAATCCCAATAACTCTTAATGAGGAAGAACATACAAGAGCTTATCTTGAGCCAATTAGCCTTTCAGCTAGCCAAGCAGATCTGAAGGATTTTAAATTTGATACAATTTCCCCAACAATTTACAGATATACAATTTTATATACATACTGGGAATTTAATTCTTCTAAATATAAAAAAAATCAAGATATTTCATGCCACATAATTTTTCATGTTTTAAATAAAATAGCAACCAACATACACTCACCAGTTTCTTAATTTAGTATCCATGTTCAACCGCTTATTAAAGCAAATATATAATCAGTCGATCACATTGCAGCAACTCAGCATATTTAGGCAAGTAGACAAGATCAAGGTGATATGCTGAAGTTTAAACGGAGTATCAGAATAGGGAAGAAAGGTGATTTAAGTGACTTTGAACATAGACTTTGAATGGGCTGGTCAGAATATTTCAGAAACTGATGATCTACTACGATTTTCACACACAACCATCTCTAGGGTTTACAGAGAATAGTCTGAAGAAACTAAATATCCAGGATGCAACAGTTCTCTGGGTGAAAATGCCTTGTTAATGGAGGAGATCAGAGGAGAATGGCCAGAAGGGTTCGTAATAACAACCATAATAACAATTCAATTAACATCTCATTACACCTGAGCATCTCTGAACATAAAACTTTAAAGCAGATGGGCTACAGCAGCAGAAGACCACAGCGGATGCCACTCCTGTCAGCTAAGAACAGGAAACTTAGGCTATAATTCACATGGGTTCAGCAAAATTGGACTAGAGAAGATTGGAAAAACATTGCCTGGCCTGATGAGTCTCGATTTCTGCTGCGACACTCAGATTGTAGGGTCAGAAATTGCCATAAACAACATGAAAGCATGGATCCATCCTAACTTGTATCAATGGTTCAGGCTGATGGTGGAGGTGTAATGGTGTCATTTCTTGCCACATTTTGGGCCCCTTAGTACCAGTGGAGCATCATTTAAATGCCACAGCCTACCTGAGTATTGTTACTGACCATGTCCATCCGTTTATGGCCACAGAATAACACGCCATGTCACAAAGCTAAGATCATGTCAAACTGGTTTCTTGAGCATGACAATGAGTTCACTGTACTCAAACGGCCTACAAATCATATCACTAGATCTTAATCCAATACAGCACCTTTGGGATGTGGTAGAATGGATGATTCGCAACCTGGATGTGCAATTGAGAAATCTGCAGCAACTGCATGCTGCTATCATATCAATATGAAACAAAATCATTTCAAAGATTATTTCCAGCACCTTGTTAAATCTATACCATGAACAATTAAGGTAGTTCTGTGGGCAGACGGGGGTCCAACCGAGTACTAGCAAGGTGTAGAATTCAGGTGATAAAAAAAAAGTTAGTTTTCCTTGTGAGAAAGAAATTCAATCTCATATTCCAGACATGTGAAGAATATTTGCATTTAGGCATTTGCCAGACAACCTTATCCAGAGTGACTTATATTTTTATCTCATTACACATCTGAGCGGTTAAGGGAGGTTAAGGGAGCTCAAGGGCCCAACAGTGGCATCTGGGTGGTTATGGGGTTTGAACCTGGGACCTTCCGAACTGCAGTCCAATGCCTTAACCACTGAGTTTTCCCCTGTAATGAATATGAGACGTTGTTCCATCCGGTAAGAGACTTCTATTTTATTCTAGATAATTTCTGCTGCTCCTTTATTGTTGCTGTAGGTCTATCGGTAGCCTCCCTGATAAGTCTTCTTTCCTTTTGTAAAATTCGGAGGGGCGTCCCGTCCTTTGTGAATTCAATGTGATTCAATTTTCTCTTTTCTTTCTTTTCATCCTTCTAAAACATGTAAATTTGTTTTCACTTGAATTATGTTGGTTATCATATCACTGTAAAACAATGTACTAAACAATGGTAAAACTTATTCTCTGGTTTAAAATAGAAACAGATGATGTTCTATTTGAACTAGGGCAGAATGTACTGTATACTAGCGGTTTTCATAGACTGTTTTACATGCCATTGTTTGCCTGCACATTTAAGCTGATTTTAAATGTAGAACTTGATTAGATATCAGAAAGAAATTTTAAATGTGTAGCATTAAATCTTGAATTTATAAAATTAGGGATTTTTAGGAATTAGGAATGTGCTATATAAGAATAAATCTACTGGTAGTAGTTTTGTTAAACCTACACATCCCAATATAATGCCAAGAAATAGTTTTGGCCAAAAAAGTTTTGATACAAAACACTAACAAGCAGCTCACATTAAGGCTGAGTTATAAACACACTGATTTGTACATGTATTTATAATATGACAGTAACGATAGGGCTTAAGTTGTCATACTAGTTGTCATACAACAGCTCTAAAACTATAATAATTTGCAGTGTGGGCTTTGATTGAGCTGTTTGTGCATGTCAGTGAATTAGACAAACTGTACCACAAATACTGAATATAGAAACATGATTATTCCTTAAACTTCCAGAATATCCATATTGCATACATTTTGTATCAACTTTTCTGCACATATTTCACATTTCATATTTTAATAATTCAAAATACTTTAATATGATTTACCGAATTATACAGTACAATGATTTACATATGAGTTAGGGGGCTGTGTATCTGTGGTATCTGTGTGTCTACAATCTCACATGGACAACAATATGCCCTTAACCTAGAGGGAATGTTAAGAACCCTATGTGCTCTAGAATTTCATTCATACAAAGATTTAGGTTGACATGGGTTGTATGTCGCATCCTGACTAATAAGTAATTTCAGCAAAACTCAGTCAGAAACACAAGGAAAGTAGATCTCAGTTCTAGTGAGGTAACTAGATAAGGCCCACATTAATAGAAGACAAAATACACTGTACATTAAATGAAAGAACGGTACTTCAACCGAACAGCATGCTTTTATGTCATTTCAATTCGTTTGACAGTGATGACAGTGAATTATTACTTACAAAAATGTAATCAACATATGATTACTACAGCGCCTTTTTCTTGACTCACTGTGCTGGGACAACATGTAGCATTTGGATCTATGCTGTGCAGCTTGTAACTCCATAGCTCCAGGTGTTCTCTTTTCCATTCTCTGTCAAAATGTTGGCTGTGAATTGCTAGCTAGAATTGCCTGCTTAGCTTGCTAGCTTACACTATGGTGTCCAAAGCAATCAGGATCGGCAGAGGCTTGATTTATCTTTTAGTCACTTTTTCAGCCGTCAGATCTCAGCCTAGTGTCTAGTAAAGGTATGCATGGGTCAGGACTTACTAGCCTATGACTGGCCATGTGCCTTTTTCTATGGCGTTCTACCCGAATCTGAACCAGAGTTTATTTGTCATCCCAACTTGGCCAGTAAAATGATGGAAAGATGTGGCACCCCCAACTAGAAGTGTAGGTTTGTCCCTTTGAAGCAACAAAAAATTGATGGTTGCAATGTAGCAGTACAAAAAACTATCATGATCAGTGGAGGCCTTGGTACACAGGCTTTGTGCGGTGTCAGCAGAGCTATTCTGGATGGGGAGTGCAAGAAACTAGTGGACCCAGTGCACTGCACAGTAACTAAATTTGTAACCTTTTTACAGGACTGCTGAATCATTGCAATTTCTACGGTCGAAGAGACTGTACAGTAGATTAGCAGCCATTTTAGACCACCAGCATGGATGTCCCTCTCATGTAGGAGACTTCATTTGAACTGCAAACATACAGGGGCAAGAAAAAGTAAGTAAACTATTTGCAACCTTCTGTTTTTTTGCACTGGCCATAAAGTTTGACCTGATCTTTATTAAAATCACAAATATTAACTAACAATATTTTTAAGCTGATACAACACGGTCATGATCTTTCATATCATATTGTAAATCTACTTTTACTATATAAATATAAATAAAATCTGCCCTTTAGATTGGCCCAGGCAGAGTCCAGATCTCAAATCAATAAGGATGCTGTGGAATGACCTTGAGAAAGCCGTTCACCTACCATGTGTGCTTGTGTATGAGCGTGTGTGCTGAAAAGCAACATTTTGATTCACAATAAAACATTTTGATGTGCCCTCCAATAAAAAGATCCACCCAGTCTGCTTCCAGCCTTTCAGTCCCCAAACATCTCAAGAAGTGTCTCAGTATATGCTCAAGCGTAGAAAAGAATATCCAGCAGTTCACAGAACCAGTTACATTCATAACTCATGTTTTACTTTTATAGTCAACTATAAGACATCTGATCTGAGAACAAATAGCACATGCAAAAGTTTTTATTATAAATATTATTTCCTTTCCACATTTTGTACCACACCCACAAATTTAAGACAATATACACAACAATTAACTCAAAGTGTACTGCTTAATCTCTCTGTGAACAGACACATTTTGCAATGCACATATGCTAGATCTGATGTAAGCAGAGTCTTATCCTTATCCTTGGCTTATCCATAATACATCCAGAAATCCAGAGCAGTGGTGAAATCACTGGCAGTCACATGAAACAAGGAAACTTCATAATCCAGGTTGTTAACTAGCATGGTATGGACTAGCCCAAACACAAACTTAAACTTGTAGTGCCAGTATCATGTCCATGGATGGGAATCACAAATAATCACCCGATACAACATTATCACTATATCTACAGTAGGTGCAGATTTAATTTATATTGCGATTTTGTATCACTATTTTATAAACATCTCGATCCAAAATAATTTTCTTTTCCAATTTTGTTACAATTTAATTTTTTATGCCTTAGTGTTATTTTGCAGTTATAACTGCAACAAAAATGAGTAATTAAAATATATTCCATGTGTTTGTCCATTTGCAGTTGCAAGCATACAGGTGGACAAAAAAAGTATAAATTTCGTCAAGAGAGGAACAAGACTCAAAAGGGAACCCATCCTCATTTGGGTAATACCAGATAGTAGGACCAAAAATCATTACTGCTATGTCTGTGTGCTATATGGTTAAAAGTTCAAAATAACAGGAAAAGAATTTTTAAGTTAATATAAAATCCACTTGGATGAGCAAGTTTGGTGTGGAAGAACTTTACTTTTCATTTGTTTTTATCATTTCATTTATGCATGTTGTGAAATGAAATTTATAAAGAACTCTATAAAGGTACCTGCTTTTAAATACATAAAGTGTACTACTGAAAGATGAATGTTGTCATGATGCTGCTAGGCAGTGGATGCTCTTCCAATAATAATATTTTCAGAGGATGTCTTGTTTTAGCTCACAGCTCTGCTCATTCAGCAAGTAGGAAAAAAAATCTTGCTATTTACGTCAGCTCAAAATAAGTGGTAATGACTCAGAATACACATGCAGCAAAAATGCCTTTTAAAAAAGCCTGGATGGAAGCAGTGAGGAACTGTTTACATGTATAGTGACAAAAATATTAATGTACAAACATGCAAAGTTTGTATCTAGAGATGGCATGTCATGTATGTCTATGTAATGATTAGTTTAAGATTAGCTTCAAGCAAATTATCCTTACTCAAATTCACTTGCGAACACAGTGCGAAGTGTTTATTGTGAAATACCATCCTGTGCTCAGTATCAACTGTGGGAAGCTGGAAGCATGGTGGGTCGGAAATAACAAGCTACAAAAATGAAGAAAAAAAAAAACCAATACCGATCTTCCCTTTCTTTATTTTCCTTTACCTTTTCCTTTAACTCAGTGTCCTGACTACAAACCCAGGCGGTTCAGTAAAAGTAGACCCACAATCATCAAACACACACACACACACACACACACACACACACACACACAGTGGAGCAAAAAAGTATTGTGCCAATTGTGCCAGTTCTCCCATTTAAAAAGATGAGAGAGGCCTGTAATTTTCATCATAGGTATACCTCAACTATGAGAGACAAAATAA
>JAOVVB010179620.1:0-11269 GCA_028570985.1 Heterobranchus longifilis | reverse complement strand
TTCCACTAGTTTTTGAGTTCTCTTAACAAATGTGTTGGGTGATGAATAGTCTGGATGCAAACAACGCAGGGATAAAGCCTCCTGGAGATCGACCCAGAAACAGGAAGTCCGTGTTCCCATTCTCAGAATTCTTCGACAGAAAATGACACGTTTATCAGATTTGGATGGTGTAATAAGGCCGGCCTGCTCTGTTCTTTTACTGAATGAGTGTAAATATCCACAAAGAATATGTTTACAACATTTTACATTTTACAATTTACCCGACACTATTTTTCTGAGGCACCGTCGGGGCGTGGCTCCGACCAGGATGATTGTGATTGGTTTAAAGAAATACAAACAGGCCAGACAGTTTTTTTTCACTATCTGGGAGTGAAAGTGTATTGAATCCAGACTTTCCTCCAGCAGCGCTGTGGAGATAAGACTGACTACAAGAAGACCGGAGTGATGCTGCTCTTCATTCCACAGACCACAGGAGACTTAATCAGCTGACTGACGGCTGCTGCTGCTCGTTTACAGCAGTTTACAGCAGTTTGCAGCAGTTTACAGCAGTTTACAGCAGTTTGCAGCAGTTTACAGCAGCCTCTGCTCTCTGCAGGACGGAGACAACAGCAGTGAGACTGTGGATTGTGAAAACCCCGTCACAACTGTGTGCATACAGCCCATTATCATCCACCTCTCATACATATTGAATTACACATTCATTATAAAATTAAAGACAGAGTTTTAGTGTCCTATGTAATTACTGTTTTAGAGGCTTCTGGACCCAAATTGCAATTCTTGGAAATGTATGTATATATTATTATTATATATTATATAAATATGGTATATATTTGAATAGCAATCCAGATGTGGAGGAAGGATAAGATAAGATATACTTTATTGATCCCACAGTGGGGAAGTTTGGAAAAGGCAAAACACAGGGTAAAAGTGACTGAGTAGCAAAACAATGACACAGATAGTAATACAAGAAATATAAATAGAATAGCAATAAAATTAAAATTAAATAGAAATGTAAATAAAATTAAATCTGCAAGCAGCATTGAACCCTCGCACTGGCGCATGTCGGGTGCCAGCTGGACGCTGGTTGACGCGAGAGTGTACTTACACGACCGTCGGACACTGCACAAACAAAAATGTTAATGTCGGGGGTGCCGGCTGGATGCTGCTTGAGGCAGCAGTTCAAGTCTGTGAACACTGGACACTGCACGCACGAATTAGATGTCATTTCCTGCATAGTGCGTGGTGCTGAAAATTATGTATTTCAAATTATGTACCACTTCCTGTGTCCACTGTGTGGTGCTAGAGAGGAGAGATGACTGCTGGAAGTCACAAACGTCATATTTAGATTCATGCGTAACCTCTTTGGGGTTTGCCAAAATGTCTCTATGCAGGAAAAACCCTGCAGAGAAATGTTACTGTTGATGTTGCAGATTCAGATTTATGTTGTGTTCACGTCAAATTGACCCATCTTGAATTTTAACTAAAAGAAAAATGATACAGTGATACATTTTTTTCAACCTGAAACTCCATGGCCTTCGCTAATTTAACATGAATTTACATGTGAAAAAAAAATAAAAAATCAGTACACATGCTTCAATGCCCCCATACATTTATATCCTTCATATGATGTTCGGGTCAATTTGACCTGCACACGCACACACACGCACGCACACACACACTCCAAAAATGATAGGGCTGGCCCTGCATGTTGTTTCCACATTAAAGCTCACAAACACACAGAAGTTGTAAGAACGACTTCCAGCGGGACCATCTGAGGAGCACGTGAATGCAGCATTATTATCGTGTTGTTTCAGTTGTGAGTTTGAATCTTTTAATAGAACAGTAGCTTTTTGGAAATGTCTGAATTTTAATTTATTTTCTATCCACTTCCTCCAAGAACTCTAGATTCTTCTTTAGGACTAATGAACTCCTGCTGTGTCCACCAGAGACTTTCCAAACCACTGTTTTAGATCTGAGGTTCAGTCAACGACCCCTTACAAGATAGGAAATATACAAGGGATTTATGTCCTTAGTCTTAATTATGTAAAAGAACAACACAAGAGAAATGAATTACAAAGATATTAGATATGTATTAAAAATAACTGCAGATTCTAAGAGTTATAGATTTATTGGATTAGAAAGTAATCTATGAACTATTCGAGATTTAAAATTTAAGATGTGATTCCTCGAACTACGAGGCATTTTATTAATTTATTATGTATTATTTATTATTGTACCATAATTTAAATGAATGAATCTAAGAATTTTCACAGAGCCCACTTTGAGAATCACTGCTCTCACACAGTGATTACCAAACTAAACTGACACCAATTAGACCACGGACCCCCGTTTGATCAGATTTGATCCCAGGGACCCCCAGCTGACAGGATTTTAGCTTTTAGATGTTTTATTACAGAAAGTGTATGAAACCCATGACCACAATAGTCATACATTATGTCATTATGTTACTTATGGATGGAATTATAATCAAAATATATCATCATTAAATTCCCCTTTTTTATGGGGACCCCCTGGAATTCCCCCAAGGACCCCTGGGGGTCCCCAGACCACACTTTGAGGACCACTGTTCCAGATACATTAAAGTATTTTCAATGATTCGTTTTTGGCCATTTTATGCCTTTATTTGATGGTGACAGTAGAGGACGTGTGGGGAAAGAGAATCTGAATATGATTACAGCAAACGGTCGGGCCAGCCGGGAATCGAAGTAGGGACTTGGGGCATTTGCACCCATGTGGTATAGGGGCCAGTGGGGTAAGATGAGCCAGTGGGTAAAGTGACCCAACCCCCTTAGGCAACTGTGCACGTGTTGTCATGTGACCACACATTCAGGAAGCTCCCATCATTTATATCTATCTGTGGTGGATAGAAGCACATTAAATAATAATACATAATATATACATATTTTACTATTGGCAAAAGGTAAAAAGGTATTATAAAATTACTTTCTTTAAAGTGTTACATACTTTTCTCAATTATGTTCAGGATTGAACTTCAGAAGGTAAATTTACCCCCAGACTTGGCTCAACTTACCCCGAACCTGGGGCAAGTTGAGCCACAGGAACACTTGTCATACATGCATTCTTATAATTTAAATTGATAGGAGACATCCTGAAATAAAAATAATCATAATAATAATAATAATAATAATAATAATAATAATAATAGATGTTTTCATTGAACTTCGGTCTTATTTTTCCTTTTACACTCTAACCACTCAGCTGTCGGGTCGCCGCTCCTGCAAACACTTTTCAACACGATGGTGAAAAGTGAAATTATGACATTGAGTGACCGAGTGTGTAGCCCGCTGGTGAGGACTGTATTGTACGTCGGCGGGCGTATTTGTGGACACGTCGGTGTGCGCCTGAATGCGAGTCATGGCGTCAGCTGCTCAAGTGCAATTGCTCACGGTGGGACAGATAGGGAGCAGCTGTGAGTAATTGTTTTGCTCAGTTGCTGAGGCTCATCCTGGCCCTTTATAGATAAGCTGGAGTAAATCTCCCTTTATGTCTTGGGAGAGCAGTGGAGAAGATGGAGACGGAGGAGAGCAAACACCAGGCCACGACCAGCCTCCGTTTGAACTGCCTCTTCAAGACCCACAGCTTCAAATGACTTCTTCTATCCAGTAAGAGAAAAGTAAAGGGACCATTCTTCTGCTCCTCCTGGTTGATGTTGCGGAGGAGTTTAAACCGAGGAGTTGTCTCATATTAATACACATCAAAAAGAGAGATGGAGAGGAGTGTTGGAGAGAAGATCTGTTGTCTGCACACTTGTTACACAAGTGGACAGATAATAATAAAGGAAACTGCAACAGTGCAAAGTATTCTCATGAATGGGCTTGTATATTTTATGAAAACGTATGCACATGAAACAATGAAACGTGACCTACAACCAATCAGAGCAAAGAAACATGACCTACAACCAATCAGAGCAAAGAAACGTGACCTACAACCAATCAGAGTAAAGAAACATGACCTACAACCAATCAGAGTAAAGAAACATGACCTACAACCAATCAGAGCAACACACATGCAGGTCAGGTGCTTGAACTTTGAATCATGACAAAAATGGTGACCTGGTCACAAAGACTTTCAAATTACAGCTAAACAGAACACTAAAACTGAACATTTTAGGTGAGAAATAGGTAATGTAGTAACAGAATCCTGATCCATATTTGATCAGCCTGACGTAGTTTCACAGTTTGGTGTGAGTTTCCTGAGCATTGAGTGAATGGACGTACGGCATCAGCAGCAGCCATCTTGCTTGTTTACAAAATGCCCCACAGTCTCTCCTGTCAATCACCATCTTAAACCCTCCTCATTTGAGATAAATGGCTGTGATTGGATCTACAAGTTTTTAATCGAATGCAAATCTGTTTGAATGGCAGAGTGACCAGACAGATATGCAATAGTGAAGGAAACATGAAGTTAGCAGATAGAGCTGGTTCCCAGGCTGCAACTCATTAATGACGTCTGTTAGCAGAGGACAGTGCAGAATGCTCAGTGCTGATGTAACAAGGCTACACGTTTAGTGAAGTGTAACTTTCAGAGGACAGCTGAAACTACTGACCAATCTCTTCATCTGTATTGTAACATGACAGTAACAAAATGCCCCATTTTTCATACGCCGAAAGGTTAAACTGTTTAGAACAGGGGGTTCCCAAACGTTTTCAGCTCGAGACCCAAAAGAGAAATTTGGTGTCTCCCCGCAATCCAAACGTACCAAAATTCCTCATGAATTCCCATGACATCTGACACTGATAAAGAACACAACAAACAATGAATTTAACAGCCAGGCACACAGCACCTGAGCTGAACAGACCAGAGCAGCAAAAAAGAACGCTCTTCTTCATAATAATTATGGCGGGAGAAAAGTAGGAAGTCATGTAACGTACTATTAAGACAGAGAAAGTTTGTTTAGGGCGGGAGGGGTTTGAAAATAAAATAAATTTAAAATAACACTAAATCATTTTAACTTTATGTAGCAAACGTCACGTCCTACGCCACATGTGTAATTACATCAGTAACGTAACAATACTGATTTGAATCCAAACTACAACCTTTTTCGAAATAAGTAGTTCTATTGCCTAAACCTAACTGCGACCATTTCACAACGTTTAAAACAGCGACCGTTGCGTTTAAGTATGAGGATGGAAAAGGCTCCTGTGGGTCGTATTTCTTGCCACTGCTGGGGGCGCTGCTAGAAAACGTTGGTATGGGTCGTATTAGAGGGTAGGAACGAATGATTTATGTGGTTGTATGGTTTGGAGTACTTGTTGATTTTAATTAGGAAAATTAATTCACATATCACATATTACTCTGCCAATTGGCGACCCAATAAATACGGGTCTGTGACCCACTTTGGGTCCTGACCCTAACTTTGGGAACGACTGGTTTAGAGAAACCAGACTTCACTCAAAAACCAATGCTACTTAACATTTCAGCACTGTACAACCAACAACCTGCAAACAGTTACATCATTGAGAAAATTACTTGTAAGATGAAGCATGGCTCTTACTGTAAATTTCGTACGAGACTGATTGAGGATGCTGTTTAATTTATGTCAACTTTCAGAAAAAGTTCCGTGGCTCAGTCATGTTGTTGATATTTGATGATAGACATGTTTACAGTAAACAGGCACATCTAGTGCCATGTCCTCTCCATCCGCGACACTGGTACATGTCGGTGTAACAGCAGCCATGGGGAAAACACTAGGGCAGTGTCAAACCATTGTGTTACGTTGCGTGACTTAACATTATAAAAAGGAGAACATTAATATCTGTGAAGCTCTGAATACACACAAACGATGATCAGACTGCACGCGCCACCGTCCCACCGTGCAGACCAACACAAATAACATGGGCGTTTCTTGGTCGCTGGAGCAGCTAACCACACTAGCTTTGTCGAAACAGAAAAGTGCCCCTCCGATCTGCAGCTAGCATGGCTACCAACTTCCCACTCTATACTCTTTACACTGTAAAGTGGGCGACCAATAAAGGGGCCAAAACAACCCAGCTTCAACATATGAAATACAACGGGTGCTCAGTGTAGCCTTACCTTTTATAACATTACTAAAAATCGTAGCTCTGAATTCTTCTTTGGCCTTCTGATCGAAGTCCTGCCCATGGATAATGCGCATCTGCTTGAGGAAAGTGGACTTGCCGCTCTCGCCTGCCCCAAGCAATAAGATCTTTACTAACCTTTTTACATACGTCTTATCTCGATTAATACACTTATCTATCTCCTTAGATTTCCTCAACTGTTCTGCCTCGCCGCTTGTGAGGAGACAGTTAGGGAAACATACAGATAAAACGGAGCGGGACGGCAGGAAATCCGCCATCTTTGAAACAACTTCATCGATACAGACAGCGCGAGGAGGGCTGGCTCACCACAGTCCGCTGCTGCGTTCAGGTGCCGTAGGAATCACCGCAACTTTCACAACCATCGAAATCCTCCAGAATACTGAACTGAAGCTGAACTAAATTTAGGGGTAAAAAAGAAAAGAAAAAAAAGAATGTTAATTTCGGGGAAAATGTTGCTTGGGACTGGGGAATGTTTCTAAACAAAATACATTGATTTCTCCAGTAAATGTAATCCTGAATCTAATACACTAGCATTGTAAAATAGCAAAGTGTCTTCACTCTGCATATAGCCAAATGACAACAAAATACAGGTCTACCCCTTCTTTGAATTTTGATATGTGGTTTGCATAAAGCATTTTAAAAAAACGGTGTGTGTTTAGCATATTAAAAGTCTACAGGAAACTTTAGTCAAATGAGATTCAAATGAGCCTTTTTTGTCACCTGCATGGTTACAAGGCATATAGCCAGGGTTGGGGAGTAATCTGTAATACGTATGTAAAATACAAAGTATGAGTAACTGTATTCTGTTACTGTTTAAATTGGTGGTATTCTAAATACAGCTACTGTCGGGGTTTTTTTTGTTTGTTTGTTTGTTTGTTTGTTTGTTTGTCAGCAGGATTACAGAAAGACTTCTGCTCTGATGTTCATGAAACTTGTTGGAAGCGTGTAGCGTGGACCGAGGAAGAACCCAGTAAACTTTGGAGCGGATCCAAATCACGGGCGGATACGCAAATTATTTTTCACTTTGATTAACATTGTGAGACTGGGCATGGCCTTGGTGGAGGTCTACGCTCTCCTAGTGCCCTTCTTGTTGCTTTTGTTATATTTGCTCTAAAATTCATATGAAGCATTTCACATAAATCGATTTTTTTTTTTAAAAAGCAACAAGTTGTGCATGCACTGTGCAGCTGCCACAAGGCCATGTGAGAGGAGATGCACAGCCAGGACTCTGTCAGGAATGTGAGACAGAAATATAAGAGACAGACACATTTTTGACATATTCAAAAAAAAATCCAAAGTACTTAGAATACATTACAAATGACATTTTAGGGCATGTATTCAGTAATCTGTAGTGGAATACGTTTTTAAAGTAAGCCTCTCAACAATGGGCGTTAATGTCTGTCAAAACATTTGTACAGTTTTTCCAATAAACATGAACGCAGCAAAAGTGAGAGTAAAGACCGTGAGCGCGCCCATGCTTCAGTGTTTGTGTGGGTCACAGATTCCTGTAGCATCTCTCAGCATTTCTTCTCACCCAGTTGGACAGATATTTCATCACACCTTATGCACTAGACTCAGGTAAATAAATAGATGGATGAAAAGTTAGCAATGGTAAAATGAATACTGATAGCTCATAAGTAGCCTACCTGGCCCCAGATTCTGCAACATATTATCTTATAATTACTTTCAGAACACAGAATTATAACTTTCCCTCTTACATTTTGCATACATCAATAAAAATGTTCTTATAATTAAAAGATATAAGGAAATTATTAAAGGAATAGTTTGACATTTTGGGAAATAAGCTCTTTCTTGCTGAAAGTTAGGGGGCTTTCACATCAGGGACCCGGGCCTGGATCCCAGTCCGATCCCGCTTGCCTGCCATCTCCGACTGTCGGGGGGGAGGCGGCTCCTCCTCCAGCCTCGCTGCTCCACCGCTCCCTGCTGCTGGCGGCAGGCGGGTCAGCAGGGTCCGTCGGCGCCGTGCTTTTCTACTCTGCAGCGACAACATAAACAAATGTAACGTAGATGATGATGCAACAAGTGTATGGAGAACACCACCCTCATGTCTGTCCGGTGAACATGAAGCTACAGCCAGCAGCCGATTAGCTTAGCTTTGCATCAAGAGTCAGGAGGACGCTAGTCTCGCACTGTGCTTGCTTACTTCCTGTCAATAATGGCAACAGCCTCCGACTTAGTCTTGCATAGCCAGACCTGTCTCCACTGGTTTGTATTTCTTTAAACCAATCACAATCACACCAAAGCTTTGGTGATTGTGATGCAGTTTCCTAAACTAAATGTTCCAGTTCTGACACAGGATCATGAATTTAAAAAGCAGCAGGCTTTTCTCTGGAGCTGCTGGGGGCCGAGGCTGAGCTGATTGGAGGATAAATCCGTCCTTCATCCTGTCTGACAATCCCACAGGGGGAGTGTGTCCAGGTCCACGACATGCACACACTTCTCTGTCAGCTACTTTTATAACTGGAATATTTCACACCAGGACTTTATTTTATATTTATTTTTTCATCGGATTTGGTCTTCATTTGTCTGCAAAAATGACAATTCGAATAGCCCGTCCAGACCGGGGACAACATTTCCGGCCCCGCATATACTGCTTCAAAAAGGTGTGTGTACATCATCATCACTGGTTTTATTTAGTGCTTGCTGCTGCTATTTTATTCATAATATTTTATCTTTAATTTAATCAGAAATATGGACATGTTTTAATTGCAGATATTTAAATTGTTAAAGTTAGCGAATGTTAGGTTATACTTAACATTTATGGACATTTGCTTTTATTGCTTTCAAAACATATGAAGCACAGACGTTGTGGAAATATCCAACAACAACAAAAATCAAGTGGTTTTTAGCAGTGCATTTACTCAATATTGTCAGAAATAGATTTATATTTTCATCTTTTCCAGTTAAACGAGAGATCTCATGAAGTAAAAGTGTGTTTGAGATTTACACAAAGAAGGGGCTTGTTAAAGATCATCTCTAATTCCACTTTAAAGCTAACAAGCTTTGCTCTGCTGCCAGGCGTCACTGCAGAGGAAATATAGGTTACTGTACAGTTCAGGGGTGGAGGAAAATATCGACACACTTCAGTATCAGACATTATGTTCTGTGATACTGTATACATTCTCAAAAACACTGTATCTATTTTAAATGTATAGTTTTACATGCAAAGGTTTGTGGCAGACAGTGGTTCAGTTTGTGTTCTTATTTAATTCTTGTCTAATTTGTGTTGATAGCCGTGTTGTAATTTTCAGCTGTTTGATTCTTCCACTCAGCACAACGTCTGCATATGATGGTGTGTTCTTTATACGATGACAGTTTTCCTAAATAGATAGAAAAATCGCCTTGCTTCTACATCGCAATATATTGAATCGTAACGCCTGTATCATGATGCATATCAGCCAACACACAGCCTGAGGTCAGCAGACCTCACCTGGTACGCTCCTCAGCTGTTCATTTTAACTTTGAACTCATATAAATGAACGTCCATTACATTGGAGCCCTTTGACAAACGAGTTCACACAGTCCTGATTCCATCACAGTCATCAGGACGTCGACAGTGTTTCTGTCAGGTATCCAGACTGATCTCCACATCCTGCTGGGGAAAGTCTGGATTCAGTGTGCTTTCAGTCCTGGAGGGTGAAAAAAACTCCCTGGTCTGTTTGTATTTCTTTAAACTAATCACAGTCGTCCTGGGCGGAGCCACCCCTGACGCTGCCTCTGCAAAACAGTGTCAGGAGGAAACCTGTTTCAGAGGAACACCTCCATGAAAATGATAAAACATATTCTCTGCAGATCTTTACGATCACTCAGTGAAAGAACAGAGCAGCCTGTCTTATTACACCATCCACATCTGATACACTTGTCTTTTTCTCATGTAGGTTGATAACTCGGAGGCTGTTGCCGTTGTTGACAGGAAGTCAGGCTTTTTCCAGGCACGGTTCACATCGTAAGCCAGACTCGTGTTTGTGTAATTACTCTTATAGTCAGAGGGGAGAAAACAAAAGTTCTGCACTCCAGCTTTAAACATTAGGAGCTCTATCTTACACCTGGTGCACCGCATGTGTTATTACTAGTTTCCAACCAGCGCAGTTGTCTTTTTCACTCCCAGCGCCCAGGCTGTTAATAACAAGTGTCCTTGTGCTCCTCTGTGTGCCCATGTTTGTGTCTTAAAATGAGGTGTGGTCAGGCGTGATGTTGGCGTGTTGATATCCTGAGGCAGCAGAAATCACCTGGCCTGAAGTCTATGACAGTATTTTCCTGCTATTATATTTAAAAGACGTGATGTGCAGATTACAGTTATATCTGTTAATTAACATTCTGATTAATAGCAGACAGGTTTCAAGTGGGTGAAATAATATATCATTAATAAGGAAAATATTAATTTAGCAGAACAGAGATATCCATGCTATCAGCAGGTAACTTCATTCATTATATCAGAAGCTAAATGTTTAGTTCTGTTTCCTCTGTCAAGTTTATAACTACATTGTTTTCATTCTGCTGCTTAAACGTCCCACGATCTCTGCTGCAGAGCGATAACTGTGACCATGGAGACGCTTACAATTACTGACAGCAGCCTCTCTAATCATTAAAGTAAATCGCCAAACAAAATACTCATAAATCAATATAATACATCATTTAAAAAGTCATAGCTTACAGGGACTTACATATGGGGGGTTGAAAATAATTCCTTGAGATGGTGGGTCCGTGCATCAGGCCTGTTCCACACATGGGGCGTGCAGCGCTCCTCTTCATCATCATCATCATCATCATCAACAGAGTTGTGTGTGAGAGGAGACAGCTGTGATGCGGGGCTGCTGTCGGACTTCTACATTATCCTTTACATGAAACTGTTTATTGAGGTAACAAATCAAGTGAGAAGTAGACTCATTTTCCCATCGACTTGCATACAACCAGAAGTCTTTGCAACCAGTGGAGTCGCCCCCTGCTGGTCATAGCAAGGAATGCAGGTTTAAGGCACTTCTGCATTGCCTTCATTTTTCAGTCTGTGGAATGACCAGAGTTTATCTGGCTGCCCGTCTCTCTTCTGAATGATACATGGACATGTTGTCTGTCCTGCTTCCAGCTGGAGAACATCGTGGTGGAGATGCAGGACCCAAAAAGTGGGGTGAAGGGCTCGGAGCAGAAAC
>JAOVVB010179609.1:0-11269 GCA_028570985.1 Heterobranchus longifilis | reverse complement strand
TCAGCAAAATATCTCTTTAAAACAGGTCGCTGGTGCACTTTTGCTCTTTGTGAAGTTTGATGAAAGTGCATGTAGCTCCGGTGTGTTTTCTGTGAAGTGACTGCGTTGGACACTGTTTAAAAAATAGCATTTTCAATGCTACATTGCTTGTCAGCAATGGTCATATGGTAACTTAATGTACTCTGATTAACTGGGCATACAGGTGACACATCAGTCATAATTTTATTTTTCTGAAAACCCCACTCCTGGGCCTGGCTGGGTTCTCAACACTGTTTTGGTTAATACGTGCTGTGCAGTGGATCTAATTTATGCTGCTGTTGTTAATGTGGATTTCCTAAAGTAACTAAGTAAAAAATATTGTGTTTAAAGGGGAACTACATCCATAATTCATACAAGTTATTCCTAGTCTAAGACAGTCAAAAAATATTAGTAAACATGAACATCTCTCTCTCTCTAATCCAAAAACTAGAGTGTTAAAACTCAAACGTGTGATGTCATCAAGTATCAAGTCTGAACCGCGCCTGCCACTACACCGGATCCTAGGGTTCCCCAACCTGCCAAATCCCACTTTAACCCCTGATTACATCACCAAATCACTAATCATTACAGCCTTCATTAATGCATTCAATTGTTCAAGGGTCAATGTATACGGCTACTGACATAGAAATGGAAAAAAAAATACCATGCTGTCTGCTGCTCATGTAACCAGTGCTTGAAAGACTGCAAGCACCAATAATAATGTGTCTTTTGAAGCAATTTGTTGAATCAATTTTTAAAATGCAGCAAGGGGATGTTTATACTCAATTGCTGGTTGAACGATGTTTGTGCAAAAACTGAATCTGTTTACTGCTATGATTGTTAGAGGAAGGATTTCATCCATAGAATAGTTGATAAATAAATAGATATAAACAGTGGAACCTTGATTATTTATGACAATTTAGATTTTTTTTGTAGCTCTCAAATCAATTTACAAAGGGGAGATTTTTTTTACTGTTCAATGTCATTTCCACCATATTTACATATCTAGTGTAGTTAAGTTAACATAAATGATGATGGCATAGCGCTGGGCAATATAGAGAAAATCAAACATCACATTATTTTTGACCAAATACTATGTCATAGATATTGCGACAGTATTGTGTAAATGTTTCACAAAACATTTACACAATGAGATTTTTTATAAATAATAATCAGTAATGTGGATATGATGACAATTACAACAGTCTGGTAAGGTCAGAAAATTACATCACTTTACTGTAATACAGTCTTTAAAACAAAGAAAAGACACTTGCCATATTATGATATCCAAAATCTAAGATGATATCTAGTCTCATAGCCCAATATGAATATAATATTGATATATTGTTCAGCCCTATGACAGTATTAAGTAATATATGTTTATTTTTTTAAGTAGTTACACAGAGACTACTGTTGGGCAGCCTCAAAATGATTTAAGATTAGTATTAAAATCTCTTGTAATAACTTAATTAATGAGTACTAATTAAAAATCTGCTAGAAATGAGCAGAGATATAGATATGTGCAATCTGTTCTTCTCTTTTAGTCCACCAGTTCTGCTTTTGATGGAGAACAAAATGAGTTGCCTTGTGGGGGGGACACAGGGGGTGAGAAGGTGCTTTCATGTGTGCGAGGACATGGCTCTTCACAACAGGGGTAATCACTGTTAGAATAAAATAAATGTGACAGTTTATGGCAGAGTGAATATACTTCAAGTTGAAAACCCCACCTGCCATCGTGGACCTAAAGGCCATTCCCGCTGTCATTTGACCTTTTTCTCAGTTTAGTTTATCACATTACAATCAAACTACAATCACACGAGTGTTGTAGTTTTCCTCATAAGTTGGGGATGTCTGCAGTGAAATGTAATCACTAATTTGTCCTTTGTTTGACCCTAAATAGGATGGGTATCAACCAGCAGTTGAATCCAGTCTGAATGTATATGATTCCCAGGGAGACTGAGCTGGGGTTGGTGTGTGTTTTGAGTTTCTCCTGTCCGCCTAATTAAGGTTCAATCTTTCTTCTTGCAGTGATGCAACACTGCAAACCACTGATCCACAGTACAGTAACAAATCCCTGTGCTTTCCACATTTTCTATTCCCAAACAAACCCTAACACACATTGACACAAACCTACAGTATAAGAATGGCATGCTTCATGTTACAATAAAATGACAGAATAACTTTGACAGAATAATAATAACTAATAACAGAATGATTATAAATCAGCTTTTGGGGAAATGAGCATTCCAGCTCTGAATCATATCCAACAGTAAACATTGTGCTGTATGCTGATAAACTGATATGTTGGGACACTGATAGTGTAATCTGAAGCATTGCATGTTTCACATAGATTTGAGTTGGCCTGGAGGGTGAGATTATATGTGAATCTATAGCTCGTAGTTTAGCCTATCTGTGATTTATATTCCACACATTTACTGGGGAAGCTGGTATGTCTTCATTGCCAATTCACAATTCCTGCCTTCCAATTCCCACTCTTTACCAAATGTGGTAAATGAATGCATAATATAGCAAAGCTGTTTTGCTATGTGCTGTATGCATTGAATAAATTGATATTTTGTTTGTGCAGTCAGCATGAAGATTTTATTGGTAATATGAGTGTGACAAAGATCTACAACTACTACATTTTCTTTTAAAAGTGCATAACTTTTGCTACGTTGACGCACCCGTGTCCACACTATGAGCCCCTAAAACGGAGACGTTTGGCTGCTGACCCGGTTTTATTTTGAAAACGGGCAGAAAACTGAGATCTTTGGAAACGATGACGCAGACACCCACGTATGCTCAACTGATTGGGTCTTATTAATCACAATGTGTCCTTCCTGATTTGTCACAGCCCTATCATATTACTCTTTTCCGGAAGAAAACAAACAACATCAGTGGTTAATTCAACATGGATAATGGATTACAGCCTCTGTTGTGCAGTTAAATTCTGCATTTTATTATGCTATCACTGCCTACATGTGCAGGAGGCAAGCTATTATTTGAGTGATTTGCGACAATCCCCACGGTATTTTCAGCCCACCGTGTTTACACCGGCATGCCCAGGGTACGTGAATGGTCTGTGATAGGTGTTTTCAGGTGCGTTTGTATGGACAGAGTTTAGCTCTGAAATGGTGCTAATATGCTCGTGAGGATAGAGATCGTTTTTGTTTTAAAACGCCCTTTAAAAAAAAAATAAATGTAGTAGTGTGGATGTAGCCTGAATGTCTTTTGCAACTACAGCTAACTGTAAGTTTCATTCCAAGGCACATAAAAACAGCATTTTAAAACGCAAATGAAGGGCAGTTTTGGTGCATAGAAGCCATTTTTAATCCCAATTCTCCTTGGTTCACACAATCCTGACATATTATCTGCAATCGGGCTGAGATGATCAAGTAAAAGCACTGGTCAGCTATTCAAGTGCAGATAAAGAGGAGAAATAAATGCAATGGTGAAGGACATTGAACAACATGAATGCCAAAGGCTGCCATTACAAAACCACCTTCACGACGACAAAAGAGCAGCGGCAGAGGAGCATTGAAGAAAAGAACACTCAAAGCCCCTGGGAGGAAAGAGGTTCCAAATCAAATGTTCCATGAAATTAATATGAAAAAATACAGCTCTGCAGAATATCTGGCATAGCAAAGGATCTCTGAAAACCTTGCCTTGTTATTATTCCCCAGCCCCTGACCTTTATTGCAAATACCGCATGGCAGAGCCTGAGCTCATCTGACCCGCTCACAGCGTGGCACCGGTGCAAGATCCTTCAGCGGTTAAATGGAAGTTTAAGTTAAGCCTGAGAAGTCTCCTCTCATTTACGATGCATTGGCTGTGTTTTGTTTGTCCACACTGACTCACTCTAGTGAGCCTCCAACTGATTCACTGCCTCACCACTGAAAACCATGCATAAATTACAGCCAGGCTAGTACCCTGTATTAGGTACACAAATACACACAAGTAAGCTCACAATAATACATGATACTGCAGTTTTTACATGCAGGTTTTGAATTCAATCAGTATAACTCTCGCACTTGTGTCCCAATGAATCCACAGCATATGTCAACAAAAACACCGCCTGCGGTGTTGAGTTGTTAGGGGATAAACAAAGCAACCGACGACATTAAAATGTATTTTTAGTGCTTTGGTTTCATGCAAATCACATCATACTGTATATGCAGATCTTTAAATGCGCCTAAGGCATCCAGCAGGGTATGTTGCCTTATGAGAGCTTCTAGGTCTATTTGCCACCACTTTCCATAATGGCAGCAATCTGTATGGTCCAGTACTAGCCCTGCGTGCAACAGGCCAGAACACCCAAAGCATCAGAGCTGAGTCTATTCCCCTATCAGACACAGGCAGCCATTCCACAGTCTCTTTTCCATTTAGGCTTTATGCGCTGGGTAATGAAGGCTTTTCTTTTTCTTTTCCTCTTCTGTGGATAACCTATTGAAACCCTGCTCTTGAAGAATCATTCAAACACTGCCTTTTTCGGTTCCAGTTGCCTGTTCATACTTCACTTCTACTCAGTAAATCATTGCTTCTTTCTTTTATGAAAAAAAAAGGCTACAAAGCATCACAGAGGCGGCTGTAACTGTGGAGAAATGGAGGTCTATCTTTCAGAGAAATATTTCTGGCAGCATGTAAAGCAACTGAATTTGAGCAAAGAATCTGACTTTTTTTTTTTTTCTTTTAGAGTCATCCAGTGAAAAATCACACAAGAGGTTGAATGGCCTTAAAGGTCCCATGTTATGCTCATTTTAGGCTTGAATTTTGGGTTTCTACAAGAACATGTTTGCATGCTTTAATGTTCAACATGTTTTTTGGATACTGTCTGTATGAATATACCTGTATTCACCCTCTATGTACATCTTGATGGGCAGTTTAAAGGCACAGCTTCTGAATACAGGCTGTGTGCATTTCTGTGTAGATTAACTGGATTGCTACAGTATTTCTATAGCACCAGACCTCCCTTATAATAAAAAAAAAAAGACATGTAAATCTCACATTTTACAATATGGGACCTTTAAAGGATAGTGAGAGGTTGAATCGTACTTGAAGGAATGTTTCAGCTGCAGTGGCTTCGCGTCTGGTTGGAGTCTTTAAACATGAAGCAGAAGAGTTGTCCTCTCTCACACAGAGCCTCAGGAGTGCTGCTCCGCCACAAGAGCCAGTGCTTTAAGGCAAACTTTGACAGAAACTCCAGAACGCCACATTGCGAAAAAGGATCTTGAAACTACATTGTCTCCCTCCCCACGATATTGTATTCAAAGCAACCAGCCAGACTGCACCCCACCACCCTCTCTGGCTATCTTTGCCTCTAAGCCTCCTTCTGTTTGTCAGTGTGTCTGTCAAAACAATTTGACCGTGCATACTAAACGAATATTTTTCTGTTCTATCTCCAAGTGTCTACAAAAGCGTGATATCAAAGGATCTGTTTTTACAGTTTGAGGCCCTGCCTTTTCTTGTTTCTCCCCATGCTTCCTATCTTGTTCTTTGTGACGGGGAAGGTGCTTCAATCTCCGAGGACCCTCCTCATCCATACCAATGACTGCCCTTTATTTGATGTCATTGAAAATGCATGCACTTCTTGCTGGGAAGAATGAAAAAAAGTAAAGATTGGAAACCAGAAGTGGAGAATCAATTGAGTTTAAATGGAACTACTTCTCTTGGGGAAGGAAAACATTGTGCTCATTGAAGGAACCGAATTGCTTTGGAGGGAAGGAGAACGAGGGCACATATGCTTGGCTTATATCAGAGGATATTAAACTCATACATTAATTACTCTGGGAATATTGCCTGGAAAATAATTGATGGTTCTGTCTTCATTGAGTACTGTTTGCTAAAAGATCAGCACTTACTTTATGGCTTTAGTGATACTTGTTTGACTTGGTGTGTCTTTTTCAGTAGACAGGAAAGCAAATAGGTTATAATAACCCAATTTCTAAGTGAGGAGTATTTTATGCCACATTGATGCACTGAGTTCATTTGTTTCCCAAAGCCTTTTATTCCCGCATTACAATTGGAGTTGCTTCCTCATATAAAACATAGTTAGAGGAAGCGCAGTATTTATCTCAATATGGCCTCCCAAGACTGAAATAAAGTAATAAATGTAGTGATAAAGCACTGTATTTGGAGTTAAATAATATAGGTGATTTGAGAAGAAGTGAGAAGATTTCACAGAATTTCACATACATTTAAAGCTGCAATTTTGTTTGGACACTTGGGGGCAGTGGAAACAATCCGATATGGCAAATAGTTGCTTATTTACACACCCAGCAGTTACGGAGTAACATTATCATTCATTTGGACCACCTGATAAATGTTAGTCCAATATTAATTCTTCTTTTAATCTTTGATGTCTACCAACTCTTGAGATAACAATCTTGCTCTTCAGCTGCTAAATGCTATGTTCACCAGCTAGTCGCAGCTAGTGTCTGTCTGTTGGGCAGGTGCTGAGCAGATAGTGTACAGTGGGTTTTTAGAACTTTTTTTTTTTAACTGAAAACAGCTGTCCACTGAGGCCAAAAACAACACTATTAGAGTGGTAGTAAAGTTGCGGGCCGGACAGCTAAACAGTGAGCTGAATCTCACTATAAAGCTCTGCGGCTATAGGTTAAAATTCTCTGTATCATCACTACGAGAGATGGCGACCTTACTCTTAGTATTTTCATTTGTCATCGCTGAACTGTAGCTCCTTGACATCTGTGCCTTAACACCTTAAGGTTTGTGTAAATGCAAAAGAAAAAAAGCATGTGGGTGAGTGAGTTATGTGGTTAGTGGATAGTATATTATTTTAAGATGTACAGTCACTGAGTAAGGACATTTCACTACACCCACATTATAAAAAGGATTGCAGCAACATATTTGCTTGATTTTAGGTGTTTTATAATTTATGTATTGTTGTTAATAGATTGTATATTTTACTGATATAGCTTAGTCCATTTTGGCTGGTTAAATCATCATTAGCTGAGTTGCAGTCTAAACCTCCAGGGCTGAAAAATGAAGCCAACGTGGAAGTGCCAAAACTGCAGTTCCTCAAATGGCCACTTGATGCTGGCTCCAAAAGCGAGTCAATCTCATCTGTTTACATTGTATTTAGCCTTAAAGTTAGGCTATGCATAATTAAGCATTTGGCCGCTTTGAGTGACAGGTGGGGTCTGTCACAGGTGGCTAGTATAGATATGCTTCATTCGGCCCACCTCATCTCCATCCATGCTCCTCCTCTTTTTGGATTAGCCAGGAGATAGGCGGAGTCGGGCATTGCCAAGATGGCGATGTCAGAGAGACTACGGACCCATGTTTTATACAGTCTGTGGTTGCAGTACACATTAGGATTTTACAGCAGTACTTAGTAAATTGAACATGTGAACACTTCATGTGTTTAAATTTAAAGGAAAGGGACATTACTATAATTGTTAAAGAAACAAGTCTAAAATAATACACATAATCCTATTCAAACATCCTAGATTTTGCCGAGATGAATAAAGGACAAATATCCTTATGCTGCCAATCAGTATTGGTCCCTGCTAATTAGTGGCAAATTAGCATCAGGATAATAAGTATCGCTGAAGTGTGGGTTGATCTCAATTATTGCTGATGATACATTAGCGCTAAATGTCAAACTACAAATAACTTTTCAGATAATTAAGGCCTTGAGTGCAAAGGTTTGGCTGATACAGATTTGCAGGAGCATCCTGAATTTGAAACAGTTGGAAAGTTACATTCAGCCCACTTACTAATTGATATTCCACACAGGTGTCATACTTTGTAAAACTTTAAATGACTTACTGCCCTGCCATCTCTTGTAAATTCCCAATATCTCACTTTATTGTTCTTCAGTGTATCAAGAGTCCTTCAGCAGGCTCATGACCTAGTATGATTCAAGCTTAGACGAGAGCAAAAAATCTCATTACAAACTAAAAGCTCTACTTTGGGTGACACCTCTTATGTCAAGATGATAAGCCATGGAGAGTGGCGCGGAATCACACCGCACTGATGGAGACAGATGCTTCAGTGAAACCCTGCAGGAGAATTAAAGCTGCCCTGCCCTATACATGTATAGTTAGCAGAAAACACGGAAGCAAAAAAGTGCATCTTGCTCAACCTTTTACAGTTCTTTCTTTATAATGAATGCTGTGATCTCTGCACTGTACCATATTTTAAAACAAAAGCATAACAGTACAGCTCCCCAGGATGCATACTGAACAGGGAAAGGGGAACTGGGCTATAGAGAACATTTATCAAAGGGACAGGAGCAAAGTAGAGTTTAATTTAATTCTGTACGTTTGAGAGTAAGATATAACTTGGAATAACACCTGAAGGTTTAAATGCAATTTTCCAGACCATCAACTGACCATCAACTCGGCACGTTATTTTGGCCTCCAAGCCAAAGCATCTGCCAGCAATGTCTCTAGCTGCTGACTCATGACATGTCGAACTAAAGTGGGAGCTACTGTGCAGCCCTGAACTTATGGAAAACTCACTATTCAGGCAGATTTAACAGGGTTGCTGGGTGTCAACTTCTTTATATATGTCATTTTATTAATATCTTATATTTAGAGAATTGCTAAAGGTTCACATGCTGACAAAATCTGTGATAAGACTCACTCTCCTTATCTCTATCAGTTACTTAACCATGCTGAATCAAGGTTTCCCCACCAATTAACCTTCAGAAAGTGACTGGAGCTAATTCAATTATGCTGTACTGCAGGACCGTGTTTCTGACTGACAGGGCAAGCTGCCTCAGTGTTCTGATTGACAGATGGTGAACACTGGAGCAGCCATTCCCTGTGCTGAATATTTGTATCTGTCTGACCCAACAGACTCTCTGACACATTTAGGAAGAGGACATTATCACTGAGATTATCTCCACAAAGAGTTTTACTCAATTCATCTACATCTTAAAGACTTAGCTTGGCCTCCAGGGAATTTTAAATTTTTATCTTCTTATGCTCAGGACACTCATGTCAAGGTCTTAACCATTTATTGCAGCAATATGCATTTTAGTTTGGCTGTGTGGCTCTACACAGACTGTCTCTATGTGCACAATCCCCCAGTAATCAGTAATCCATCAATGAGTGGTACATTTAAGATTATGGTGGTCAGTGATAACAGATAGGGTAGGCAGGCGGCAGTAGCAACTGATTCATGAAGCAGGACTTTCAATACATTAATTAGTTTGTGAATGTGTGCTTCCTCGACCCCTGTGCTGCCTTCGACACCATCAATCACTCCATCCTCCTCACCTGCCTTGAGTCCTCCCTTATTATCACTTGCACTGCCCTCTCTTCATTCAAATCATACCTCTCCGACCTACACCAGTTCATTTCTATCAATAAATCCAACTCTAATAAAGCCTCAGTCTCTCAAGGTGTCCCTCAAGGTTCGGTGCTCGGCCCCCTCCTCTTCATCCTTTGCATGCTTCCCCTTGGTCACGTCATTCGCCAACATGGCCTCGATTTCCACTGTTATGCTGACGACACCCAACTCTACATCTCCACCCAATCCATTACTGTCACCACTCACTCCACCCTCACAAACTGCCTCACAGATATAAAAACCTGGATGCAAGCTAACTTACTCAAACTCAACAGCGACAAATCTGAAATCTGCATCATCTGCCCCAAATTCCTCAACAAATCCTGCCATAATTTCTCCCTTTGCATCGATGGCTCCACTGTTGCTGCTATCAAACACACATCCGTGACCTTGATGTCATCTTTGATCAAACCCTCTGCTTCAAATGCCACATTAATAACCACTTACAAAAACGACCTTTTTCCATTTTAAAAACATCTTCACCCCTCCCCCTCTCCTTCTCAGCCACTGACTCGCTCATCTACGCCTTCATCACTTCAAGACTGGATTACTGCCACAGCATTCTGTACGCCACATCCGAAACTCAGCAGCCCGACTGCTCACCCCAGTCCTTCAAAACCTCCACTTCAAAACAGAATCCAATTCAAAATGTAGGTTTGTAGTTGGTGCTCAGGGACATCAGCTTGTGATCATCTGAGCCTACATCTACACTATACCACATTTTAAAATGATCTCTGTCCTCTCGAGCATTTTAGTACCGTTTCAGAACTAATCTCTGTCCATAGTAGCATGCCTGAAAATGCATATCACATACCCAGGTACACTGGTCATGTGTGTGCCGGTGTAAGGCTGATAACGCAGCTGCACACAGGAATTGTCCCCAAATCCCTTGAATAATAGCTTGCCTCCTGCGCATGGCAGTAGTACAGTAGCAATATAAAATGCAACATTTAACTGCACAACAGCTGCTAGCATCAACAACAAGGTCAGAAACAGCTGTAATTCATTATCCATGTTGAATTAACCACTGGTAGTTGAGGCTGATGTCATGTTATAGGGGCGTGACAAATCAGGAAGGACACATCATGATTGATAAGACTCAATCAGGAAGAACGTGGGTGCCTGCGTCATAGAGTAGGTCTCTGCTTCTTCCATCCAGACTGAATACAACCTTGGAGTTTTCAAACTGAAACAGGGCCAGTATCTCTGTTTTAGGGGCTCTGAAATGCCGGAGTAGTGGGGATGTGATGCGTAAACGTAGCAAAAGTTATGCGTTATAAAACTTAAATGTATTAGCGTGGATGCAGCCTGATTTTTGTGGGGGGGGATAATGACTTCATGCTCCTTCCTGAATCTACAGTATGAGCTCCTTTTTACAGAACCCAAAAGAAGTATTACAGTTGGACAAAGTGACAGGAAAAAAAATCAATTGGTGTTGGCAAGGATGTTGGAAAAGTCAGACTTTTCTAGCGCTGCAATTTGATCCGTCTATGATGAGTGCTGGAATGAAAGGAAGCACGGGGGAGGCAAATGGAAACAACCACCTTGTGCGATGGCTATTGAGAAATGAAACTGTCTCTGCCTTGAAAGGGAAGTTATTGTTTCTGACAGGGCAAATTCTCTCAGGCTCAATGAAGGGCAAAGGATGCAACAGAGAGCTCGTGCTTGGGTATCGCAGGGGAGAAAGCATCTTTGGTGCACCACAGAAAGCGGACTGTAGACTCGAAGGAGATCTCAACATGAGATGACAGGTACACCACTGGGAGGACTTTTATCCCAGTTAGGTTGGAGAATGCAACAAATAAATGCTAATGGACATTAGTGGAGGCAAACGGACATAAAATGCTCTGATAACAGAATTTGCATTTTTATTGCTGTTGTCCATTTGAATTTACCTCCATAAATGCACGGGGGGGGGGGGGGGGGGGGGTTT
>JAOVVB010179588.1:0-11269 GCA_028570985.1 Heterobranchus longifilis | reverse complement strand
TTCTCATTGACTTGTAAACAACTGGACGTCTTTTTGGAGCCAGTGGAGTCGCCCCCTGCTGGTCATTAGAAAGAATGGCGGTTTAAGGCACTTCTGCATTGGCTTCACTTTTCAGGCCCGGAAGCTCTGTCCATCTTTTTATACAGTCTACGGGGAATTTACTTTTTTCTTTGGAATTGATTACCCTGTACCACAAAAGAGACAAAGCAAGTGGTGTGCGCATGCTGCTTTCTACTTACCTATCTCATTTTGTTAGTACCCATTGATTTCTGGGATTTTTTATTTTTTTTTGCTCTTCTCTTAGGTAAGAGAACATTTTATGAGTTGTTTTCACAATCCATAAATTGTTTGTCCAATGCAAACATCACTACTGCTGAAGTTCTTCTTCTTACAGTCTTTTTTAGTGGCATCGCTCCAATTCTTGGGCATGTGCCAGAGTATTTGCACACAGCACAACACCTGCCTTTATATAGTGTTTATGGACCGTTACCGATGCTAATACACAATTTATGATCAAGTGGGATGGGATTCATCATTCAGCACACCTGGGTAAGAAGAGAGAGAAGACACTAACATAAAACTAAGATTTATTATTTCCCCTTTGGCTGACCTCTTCCTCTACCCTCTCACTGTAATACATTTACCATGTGACGGTCTACACACTCAGACCCTTCCAGAAAGCTGTGGCCACAGGCACGTCAGTGTCATGATGGTAATTAATTATGGCAAAATAGACCCATCAGAGAGTTGGCCTCCTTAAAGGCCCACAGCTAATCAGCAGCTCTATTCACAGCTAGGCTTGACACTTGGCCTAGATAACCAGAAACCAGGAGACAACACTTATTCTTCTATTCATAGAAAAAGGCCCTCTGAGATGTGTTAATTTTAGACTGGCTATTTCACTATGATTTCACAGGGCGATGCAGCTGAGTAGCGGCGGGCGGGACATGTACTGTATGGGTTTGTTTGTGTCAGTTTGTAGGTGTTTCTAATGGCAAGTCATTTTTTCCCAGGCAGTCAGACTGCCACCATGCCAGACACTAAAACACTCAACTCTCTGTCTGATGTTCCATGACAGGGTGCAGAACGTAAACATACACAGTTACAGTGCAGAACGCCTCATTTAGGTATAACCACTGACTGTATTGTACAGTTTATGAAGCTTTGTCTGATAGTTACACAATACTCGGCTAACTGGAGCACAAAGCGTCTTTACAACACTGAGATTAGGTTAGCTTTACTAGGCTCATTTAATAGATTTGAGTGAATGCCGCAATGCTTTGTGATAAAAAAATTTAAAAAACTTTCCAACTGCTCCCTTAAAGTCACTAACCACAACAAAGAGCAGTTTATTGCAGAAACTTGCCTCAAAGCGGCACCCTGCCCGAGGCCTAATCCAGCAACGTGCACAGTAATGTTATTACAACATCAGAAAATAAATCCAGACTTCTGGTAATCCACAAAGCAAGGTCCACATGAGACAGCTGTGCCATTATGTCAGCAACAAGTCTCCTCTGGACAAAAGCTGTACCTCAGCCTCTGCAGCGTGGTGCTTTTAAACAGAGGGTGTCAAACACGATGGGGGAACTCCAGCACATTTTACACTTTAAAGACCAGTTTACTGGTCACAGGATGTGCTACTCTCTTGGTGTAAATTTAATTCTTGACCATAGAAATGGTAGTTTGACAAAAAAAAACATATTAGCTTTTTCCAGAGCTTTAACCACATCTTACAGTTTTCATCTCCATGACAACTGAGACTTGAAAGCTTTGGAAAAAGATAGTAAGTGGACCTTGAGTTAAAGGTGCTGTTCATGACATTCACAACAAAATTCAGTCTGGATTCACACGGCTCTCATCTCTGACGTCACAAGCAAACATGGAGGTAGCTGAGCCGAAGTAGCGGCAGCTAGCCAGCGTTATCAGCGGTGACCTCCCTATGAGCACCGCTCTCCTGCGGAAGCCTGGCCAGGGTGATGTGCAGTGCAGAGCAGCGGCCATTAGCTCGCCGCTAGGACATGAACACAAAGGGAGGACGGGGGGTGGAAGAAATGGGGAGCGCTAACAGTGCTAACAACAGCAACAGAGCTAACATTGTTAATGAGGGTTAGCCAGGCCGACTTCTCCCTTGATTTATTACCTCAGTAAGCAGTTTCATACTGAGTTCATGGTCTCAATCTCTAGTTCCAAGTCTTTTTCAATACAGCATGATGTTCATTTAGTAAATTTTGGTCACATTTAGAGTCAAATAGACAATAAAGCAGCGTATGCTTTACTACACGGCGACCTATCAATTAAAATAGAGGCTTTAGCAATGCTAACCAGGCCCTGTGTACATTAAATCAGACGTAAACTCGTTTTGTGATGTCAGTGTTTATGTCTTAGAACATTGACCCTTTCACAGTGTGTTTTCACTTCATGTAAGTTAATTACAAATTTTTTGGTCGCTGAAAAATGTCACTGTGCTAACCGAGCTAGCTGATAACTTAAGGGAAAGTTTTCCAGCTCTGTCTCACTGCAGCAAACAGCGACAGCGCCCAGAGGTCTGTGTTCAACCAGCGGCTAAACTCCGCTGGATGACTCGCATCAGCCGGTTGAAAATCGGCAACTTTCCCTCTTCTTTAGCGTTTAGCTCATGGGTTTAGCTTAGCAGCGCTATTGAAACCATAGACAGAGGAGAGGCATAAACAAGCAAGATGGCTGCTGCTGATGCCGTACGTCCATTCCCACAATGCTCAGGAAACTCACATCAAACTGTAACAATATGAATCAAGATTCAACATTGCCTCTTTCTCGCTTCAAATGTTTTCAGAAGCTCTGTTGAGCTGCAAAATGAGTTTGTGCCGACTGCATGCTGGTGTTATGAATGAAAGAGTTACCATGTTAACTGACGACTTTCAGCAGAAATTCAGGTCAAACTGTCAAACTATTTCAATTCAATTCAATTTTATTTCTGGTGTCATATAGCAAAAGTTATCTCATCACATCACCCAAGAGCAAGCGTCACAAACTAGGCAGTGCTGACCAAATATCAATCAGATTCTGTTACTGCATTGCCTATTTCTTGCCTAAAATGTTTTCAGAAAGACATTTTGGTGTACTTTGTAGCAGAAATTTATTTCGCCATTTATTTTCGTGTTTCAAAATAGACCAAGCACAATCAACCTGTATGTGCCTCTCAGCACGTTGCTGATTGGTTGTAGCTCTATCCAATTGCATCCAGAGGCATTTTAGTCTGCGCCGTTGATAACGCCCCTTGGAAATTGAAAATCAACTGAGCGGTACCAGACTAATTCGCATGCAAATTTAGATATCTATCTCGGCCACTGCTGCATCAATTCTGACCATTCTCTTTTCAAATCTCTGAAAGTGAAAACAGGTTTTCCTTCTAGTGTTTTTCAAGCAAGTAACTCTTTGTCATAAATGTATTAATTCTTTGGAGAAATAGAAACTTTCTGTGCATCTGCATAGTTATTTTTCTGCTAAATGAATAGAAGAAGGAGCTACGAGTGTGAAAACATCCCGACGGTATGCTAGCAGTACCGCGCGACAAATGGCACACAATGGAATGAGGCGGACCCAGGTCCAGTGGATTTGGACTTTTCAGTCAGCCACTTCAGCTTACACTTGATGCTGATTATATCACGGACTATCTGCTTGCTCGTCACATGCTTTGTGTCAAAGAGCTTTGGACTGGATCACCTTATATAACAACACACTATTCTGCTCATCTGTTTAATCTGACCCACAGTGCGTAACACTTTTTTTTGGGGTGGGGTAGAGGCAGACAATTTTCCAGCTCCAATCCTAATACGCATCCCAATCCCTCTTTGGCCTCAACAATATCCTCGTGTCCTCGTGTGTCGCTCGCTGTGACAAACGTTCTCGCAGAGGAACACACGCTCCCGCCTCTCCTTCTGTCCTTGGCATTAGCGAGTTGCCTAGACCACTCTGCTTATCCCACTTAACATTGTTATATTGTTAACACGTCAATACTCGTGCTCAATGAGTGATTCTCCTATTGTGTTCGCGCATAACAACAGGAAACACTGATGGCAGGCGTTTTGATTTGACACACTTTAAACCCCTCGATCCTCCTTTTTTGAGTGAGCTGTCAGGGCTTTTTTTTCCCCTACCCGCCTCCCGTAACAAAGAGCCTCCCTAAATTTATCACGCTAGAGGAACCCCTTTAAGTTAATTACTCGGCACCAAGGACAACAACACTGATGTGCGCTGACACAAAAACACTCAGGGTGGACAGGGCCGAGCGACTGGGAAGCCCGGGGGCAGCCGCTGTCTCAGTCAGAGCATCTCTGGGAGAGTGCTGCAGCACTCAGCGCGCAAAGAGCAGAAGGGCTGAAAAAGAGAGGGCTTACAAAGGGGAAGGAAAACACTCCTGAAAGAAGTGCACAAACCACTGGGTTACTGTGAAGAATCAGTGTCTGTAAAGTCCATCTCGTCTCCACTCAATCATGGCAGGTTGACTTTTTACAGGCTGCAGCGTGGTTAGAATAAAGATGGGACGAGAAAACACTCACAATAATAATCTAGAATATATCACGAGTGACTTCACCGGTGAATTGACTGCAGTTTACTACAGTTTTTCCTCTAACCGTAACAGCGTATATGGTGGTGTTATATTTAGACTATGACAGTTTTCCTAAAATTTAATTTTAAAAAATCTAAATATATCACAATATATTGAATTGTAACCCCTGTAATTCCGTAATTCTTGCCAATACACAGCCCTGGAACATAGTTGATCTTATATATTTTTATTTTTTTTATTTATTAATTTTATATTATTTAAATGTTTGTATATTTATATATTATATGTGTTATTTATCTAACTGTATTTTTTGTTTTTCAGTTGAATTATATTTACAATTCAATTCAGTATTGATCCAAATAATGGTGCTCATGATTTCTGCCATATTTGAGCAGCCCTAACAAGAAGATGAATTTTATCAAACCTAGCCTCTTTTTTGTAGGCCACTTCAATCATAACAGCTGTTCCCCTCAGGTAAACCTGCTGAAAAACCCAAGAAAATGACAAAAACACAACAAGAAATGTGTTTAAAAATAAAGTGCATAATAATCCTGGCTCTGGAATAGGGATGGGAATGGATTTTATCGTGGATTGTGATTAAAAAAGACTCAACAAGTTGATCATGGTGAATTTACATTATTGGGATAATCGTGAATATTACGAATATCCTCACAAATTGACTGCGGTTTACTACAGTGTCCTATTTGTGATGCTATAAAAAATATTTGTTTCTTTAAAAAAGTTGGAATGTTTTGAGAAAAAAGTCCAATTTTATGAGAGAAAAGTCATCATGTTTGGAGAAATAAGTTGTAAAGTTTTGAGAAAAAAAGTCACAATTTTATAAGAAAAAAGTCGTAAAGTTTAGACAAAAAGTCACTATTTTGAGAAAAAAGACGTTTCGAGAAAAAAGTTGTAAAGTTTAGAGGAAAAAGTCACTATTTTATGAGAAAAAATTGTAAAGTTTAGAGAAACTCATGAAGTTAAAGTCTTAATATTATGAGAAAAAAAGTCGTAAACTTTAGAGAAAAAGTCACTATTTTATGGGGAAAAAGAGTTGTAATGTTATGAGAAATAAAGTTGTAAAGTTTAGAGAAAAAGTCAGTTTTATGGGAAAAAAGTTTTGATGTTTCGAGAAAAACGTTGAAACGTTTTGAGAAAATAGTGGAAATGTTTTGAGAAAAAAGTCACAATTTTCTGAGAAAAAAAGTTGTAATGTTATGAGAAAAAGTCACAAAATGTAAGGTAAAGTGATTCCATTTTAGTGCCATTTTAAGAGTTTTAAACATTAAATATTTCGTTGATTATCAGGATAATATTGTGAATGGCAATTATTTAAGGCCAGGATAATCGTGACATGAAATTTTCATATTGTCCCATGCCTACTCTGGATAACATTTTAGGAGGAGTTGAGTGTATTCGGTGCATTTTACACATTATTCTGGATCAAGGCCAGCCGAGGCGAGAACAGACATCTTTCAGATTAGAGGGCCTTTAATGTGCTTTTTAGTACTTTATCATCTCTCCCCATTAGAACAGGTTTTAATCCTGAAAGTGAAAGGCTTGAGGAATCATCTGTGTTGTGTGTCTCGCAGACCTACCCACATCTCCTTGAACACTGTTGTCATGAGAGGTCCTGCTGGACGTGGTGGAGTCCCCGTCGCCAGGCCAGATCTGGCCCGTTTTACGCCCCCCGACGATGGAGGCCTCGGACACCATCACCTGCTGCTTCAGCCGTTTCTGAGACAGGGGCGTGGGCGGGCTGCTGCTGTCGAACGACTGCTGGGAGTGCTGGGACGGTGAGCGGCTTTTCTCCCGGTACATCTGATAGGCGGTGGGGCTGGGGGACACGTGGCTCGACTGTCCCGAGGAGAAGTCCTCCTCACTGGATGTCAGGTTCTCGTTGGAGCTGCAGTCCGGCGTGTAGCCTCCTCCTACGTCGTCGAAGCTGCCGGGGGAGTAGGAGCGCCTCGGCCAGGTGAGGTGCGTGTCCTCCTCTATGCTGTGGTCCCTGATGTGGATGACCCGGGTGTCCCCATCTGCCATTATTCCCCCGACGTACACGCTGGTGTACGGCTGGCACTCCGCCGGCTGCCGCTCAGACTTGGAACGGATGTCCTTCAGGAAGTGTGGGCTGACCTCGGGGTCATCGTACGACCCGTTGTAGCTCCCCTCGGTGGATCTGCCTCTCTGAACACTCTTGTTGATTTCCCCCGTGGCGGCTGACAGGTTCCCAGGGAGGGAGTGCAGAGACCTTTTGCGCTCCATCTGCATGGCCTGACTGCCCAGGGTGCTGATCTTGTCCGAGACCTCCCTGTCATTGACCTTGACCAGCCCTCGCTCGTGATGGTACTCCATGTTCACGTAGAAAGGTTTCTCCATCACCGACAACCCTCTGCCGTCTCCGGCCGTGTGAGAGTTGGCCCTCCGGATGCGCTCAAAGTTGGACCTCAGGGCTGCCACCGATCCCGTGCCCAAGGGGAAATCGGGAATATCGGAATCCTGGCGCACAGGGGACACCCCGCCCTTCTGTTTGGCCGGGGATGCACCATCCACCTCTCCTTCCGGATGTGGTTTACACCTGGCTGTCTTGCCAGGCGCTCTCTGCTGCTCTGGTGTCTCATCTGACCTCTGGCTGTCTCCATCATTCATTTGAGGTGCGCTTTTAAATCCCCATCGCTGCCCATCGTAAGACTTCCTCTCTTTGGCAAGCAGAGTCTGCAGGTAGATCATCCGGAAGCGCTCCTTGTTTACTTCCTTCTCCAAGTGCCGGATGGACGCCTTGCATTTGTCCAGCTCTTGTTCAATGTTCCCCAGGGAGTTCAGCTCCATGCACGGGGGGTCAGACTCAGGGAACTGGGCTCTCCACGCTGCCACAAACCCCACCGGTTCAACCATTGTTATTACTCGGTCATTAACTATTCAATCAAAACAAATATATATGGACTTGACTGTTGGCAACTCACAGCTTCCATAGTGCTATAAAAGTGTTCTCCAGAGTGAGGAAGGATCCACTTTACAGGGAAGAAAACCTGCTTAATGTACAGTTTTTACTCACAAACACAAGAAGAAAATCCCACAGAGGAGAGATCACTGCTCCAATCTCCTTCTGGCACAGTCCAAGGAATGAGTTTATCCTTATTCTTGATCCCTTCTCGTGTATTCTCCTGAGATCCTGTGTCCTCCTCTGTGTTTGCTGTCAGACTGACTGGCTGCTCTCTGCTGTTGTGGCTCTTCGTCAGCAGCAGAAAGAGGAGGGGCTACACGGATGAGATTTAGCACTACAAACACAGAAAAACAACAATGATGATTAGCAAAAAAAATGCCGTTTCTAGTCGAGAGTTTCCAGATAAAGAAGATTGCGAGAAATTGGAAACTCACCAGAACATATTGTGTTCCCGGGGAAATGTTGAAAAACGCCATGACAGTTATATGACATAAGGTCTAATGAGAAGATAAAGTGACACTTTAGAGGCAGAAAACGTCCCACGGAGTGATGGACACGAGGGTTTTGTGCAGGAAGGTGTTGTCTTCAGTTCAGGTGGATGAAGAAAAACGACACTCCGACTTTCAATACAACTCTCCTTTGTTGCTAGCTCAAATTCAGTCTTTTTTTAAAGCGCCTACAAGAAAACAACTAACTTAATATTGTCCCCCTGTCCAACCTTAACTCCAGACGTGTTTCTCTCTGACACAGCGCACTTGTCCTTTGAGTTATGGTCTGAAAACTCCGATGAATCTCACTAAAGTTCATTGTGTTGCAACACGAAGCCGTGCCTCGTGCAAACATCGCCATCTGACGGTTCAAAAGTTCACTCTACAGATGGTCATGGCTAGAAGGTAACCCTAGATTTGCCAGTCTCGCGACGGGTAAGGTTCGAATGGTATAGGTGGTCGGGAAATGAGTCTCGCGAGAGTTTTTGCCCGTGTTTTTACATATCTATGGTTACCTTATAGACACGTTCACCACAGAGAACTAAATAAAAAATAAAAAAGGAAATAAAGTCTAAGTCTAATTGCCAAAAAAACAAACTCAACTGATTTTGTTTCCTCAATATGTTCTGAATGACAGAAAAAAAGTCTTAAGCGACCAAAAACGCCTTTTTAGCCATATTTCAGTGACCTGTAAACCTACATTGTTGGGCATTTTTATACATTTGGCCAAACACATACAGAATATCCGAATTTATAAAAAAATAATATAATATATTTCTCTTAAATTACCAAAGGTTACCATTAGATAATGCCTCACATGCATATTTAAACACATTTCAGAAAACTAACAGAAAACTAATAATAATTGTCTTACTATTGAGACAATTATTTAGTTTTGTTATTTTTATAGGCCTATATTCATAGGCTATATCAAGACTCAGATTTGGACACTATTTATAGTAGGTAAACACAATAGAGGTAGATGTGAGGGCAAGAGGAAACAGTAGAACATGTGATGCTTTATTGTCAGAATTATGAGGAAGAAAGGAGACATTTGATACAGAACCTTGCAAAGAGGAAAGTACAGTGCAATGTAATATATATACTGTATATAAAAAAATAAAAAATAAAAATACTCAAGAGATGAGTGTCATCGGTTATTATTTTTGTATCTTATTACAAATTAATATTATTGAGAATTATTGAGGTATGATTTTTGTAATGTTATTATTATTATTGTTATTATTATTATTATATGAATATAAGAATATATGAATATCAGTAAATGTACTATTCTGCATGCCATTATTTAATGCTAGATTTGGACTGTGATTGAGTGATAACATTATAATTTTATAAGTCACATGCTAAAAGGTGAAAGAGGGAACAGGTGATTTTTGATGGGATAGCACCACCATGTGGCCATTTATAAATCACTTTATAGTTTAGCTATTAACTCCTGAAACATGATGAGATCTAAAATCAAACTTTGTTTTTCTGCCATTTTTGTTGTTTTTATGTGGTATATTTCAAATGATACTGATGGCTTTAGTTTTGAGGTAGACTACCACTTTTTGATGAGTCAACCTTTGTAAAGGGTTTATAAGCATTAATCAATGGTTTATTAATTGTTAATAAAGCATTTATTTGTTCTTTGTCGATAATTTATAATCCATTAATGATAATGTGTTATGGGATGCCAGGTTGTGGGAAATCCTCCATCATCATCATCTCTTTAATTCATCAGGAAGATGAAAAGGGCTGCGATCGATCAAGTATAAAATCTATTTATAAAGAACTTAACATTAACATTTACAACTGCTAAATTAATGGATCCTTTAATAATGAGTGAGGACCAGGCGAATACAGACAGGCAATGGCACAGCTAGAAACAGACAAACAACCAAGAGTCAATGTGCGAGGCAGTTGACTTGCTGTGGCGGTGCAGGTTGCGGGCAGAGGCTACGGGTGGAGGTTTGGTCTGAGCTGTCTGCCTAAATCTGCAGGTAGAAGCGGCATTTATAGATCACTGGCAGAGTCTGTAGGTGGAGGTTTTGCAGCTCTGCCAGAATCTGCAGGTGGAGAGGACATCTGCAGTTTGCTGACAGAGGCTGTAGGTGGATGTTTGGTCTGAGTCATCTGCCAGAATCTGTAGGTGGATGCGGCAAATGCAGGTTGTGGGTAGAGGCTAGGGTGGAGGTTTGGCCATGGCTGTTTGCCAGAATCTCCAGGTGAAGGGGGCACCTACAGGTTGCTGACAGAGGCTGCAGGTGGAGGTTTGATCTGAGCCGTCTCCCAGAATCTGCAGGTAGAAGCGGCAATTGGAGATCACCGGCAGAGGCTGTAGGTGGAGGTTTGGTCTGAGCCGTCTCCCAGAATCTGCAGGTGGAGGGGGCATCTGCAGGTTACTGACAGAGGCTACAGGTGGAGGTTTGGCCAGAGCTGTCTGCCCAAATCTGCAGATAGAAGCGGCATTTAGAGATCACTGGCAGAGGCTGTAGGTGGAGGTTTTGTCTGAGTCATTTGCCAGAATCTGTAGGTGGATGCAGCAGCTGCAGGTTGCGGGCAGAGGCTACGGGTGGAGGTTTGGCCATGGCTATTTGCCAAAATCTCCAGGTGAAGGGGGCACCTACAGGTTGCTGACAAAGGCTGCAGGTGGAGGTTTGGTCTGAGCCATCTCCCGGAATCTCCAGGTAGAAGAGACATTTGGAGATCACTGGGAGAGGCTGTAGGTGGAGGTTTTGCAGCTCTGCCAGAATCTGCAGGTGGAGACGGCAGCTGCTGGTTGCTGACAGAATCTCCAGGTGAAGGGGGCATCTGCAGGTTGCTGACAGAGGCTGTAGTTGGCGGTTTGGTGTGAGCTGTCTGCCAAAATCTGTAGGTGGATGCGGCAACTGCAGGTTGTGGGTAGAGGCTAGGGTGGAGGTTTAGCCATGGCTGTTTGCCAGAATCTCCAGGTGAAGGGGGCATCTGCAGGTTGCTGACAGAGGCTGCAGGTGGAGGTTTGGTCTGAGCCATCTCCCAGAATCTGCAGTTAGAAGCGGCAATTGGAGATCACTGGCAGAGGCTGTAGGTGGAGGTTTGGTCTGAGCCGTCTACCAGAATCTGCAGGTGGAAGCGGCAGCTGCAGGTTGCTGACAGAGGCTACAGGTGGAGGTTTGGTCTGAGCCGTCTCCCAGAATCTGCAGGTGGAAGATGCAGCTGCAGGTTGCTGACAGAGGCTACAGGTGGAGGTTTGGCCAGAGCTGTCTGCCCAAATCTGCAGATAGAAGCGGCATTTAGAGATCA
>JAOVVB010179577.1:0-11270 GCA_028570985.1 Heterobranchus longifilis | reverse complement strand
AAGAAACAGAAAAGAGTCCGACAAGGCCAATGCACCGAAGCTTCTTTTCTAAATATTTCTACCATCCCCTCAATCCCTGGTGTCTCGACGGCGTCCACAGCACAGGTGCAGCTGTCAGCCTGCAGACAAATAGTGCAGGTTATTAGATGAGACGGCCCGTCAAAGCTTGATCAAAGCTGCTCTGATCTGATCCGAGCGCTGGACTGTCCACACGGAAAGGAAACAAAGACTCTGACTGCAGTCGGGGTATCGCCGAGGAAATCGTCACATTTTGGATGTTGTATCCGTAGATAGCGTACATACGCACGGGTTTGGGGAGTAACGGAACTCGAGTAACGGGACTAGAATACAAAATATGAGTAACTGTATTCCGTTAGGAAGTTATGTTTTCTGTCCGGTCAGCAGGATTACAGAAAAACTACTGGTTCAATTTTCATGAAACTTGGTGAAAAGGTGTCGCATGGACCAAGGAGGGGATCCAAATCTATAGCAGATACACAAATTATTGATTGCTTTCGTTAACATTTGCTCTAAAATTCATATGAGGCACGCATTCCCAATCAACAGATTTGTTTTTTAAATGTGCAATAAACGTGTGCGTGCACAATGCACCTGCCACATGACAACGACAGAGGAGTCAGGAATGTGTTTTTGAAAATATAACAGCAGACAAATGAGCTCAGCCAGATGATTTTGAAGTCGGGCTGGGCAATTCGAGAAAATCGAATATTTTTGACCGAATACCTCGATATATTGCGACGATATTGTAGGGTTGACTATTGATGAGATTTGTGATAAATAATCATCAGTAATGCGGATATATTCTATAATCTGCAGCGGAATATGTTTTAAAAGTAACCCTCCCAACACGGGGACGCATGAGTAAAAACGTGATGACATACAGTAGAGAAACATGTTGATCTACTGACACCCAGTTGTTGGTGATTTATGCTGCTGGCTGAGGAGGCACGGAGACATGCACTCCTCCAGATGGTGACAGCTCACCGCCGCCACTGGAGCCTTCACTCCAGCTGCTCCCCTCTGAGTCATACCGGCTCTGTGTGTGTGTGTGTGTGTGTGTGTGTGTACGATGTGGTGGGTGTGAGCATGCTTTTGTGTACGTACGAGGCGTTGTGTATATGTAGGTGCATACTGCACGAGTGTGTACCTGTGTGTGTGTGTGTGTGTGTGCGTGCGTGCTGCGGCATCAGCTGTGCCCATTCAATCCCCCATTTCAAGGAACGAAATAAACCAACAGTCTCCAACATAAAAGTCAAAGAAAGGACAGCTGCTATAGCGACACATCTCAGGCCACGTCAGGTGTCCGCTGTCAAACTGCCAACACACAACAACTCTCACTCCCTCGCTCATTCACTCGCTTCTTCTTCTTCTTCTTCTTCTTCTTCTTCTTCTTCTTCTTCTACCTTTAGCCCTATCCTCACACTGCAGCAAAACCAAAGACAGTTCAGATGGCGCTGCCTGCCACCCACTCGTGCCATGCTGACATTTGAGAGGAACTCAGAGCATTGAAAAGAAGAGGAAGGGGAGGTGGTGGAGGAGGAGGAGGACATTAAAGTTGGGGAATGGGGGAAAAGCAGGAAGCATTTTCAGGGGGGGGCAGCCAGAGTAGTTGCAATTTAGCCAAAGACAGGAAAGAGAGTGGAGCCATGACTAAATTAGAGAGGAAAGGCAAACCGAGTGGGTGTGAAGTCTCCACTGAAAATCATAATTTCTCCTTCTCCTTCCTCTCGCCCGCCTGTTCTGTCGATCTGTTTCTCCCTTCCTGCCTTGCTGATCGCATCTACCCCTCGCACACAGATCTCAGGAAAAGCCCTTATGAGAGGCCCAGACCTCGGCATTAGAGCGGGGGGGAACCTGAGCGGCTGACTCATCCAGCAGCAGCAGCAGAGGAAGAAGAAGAAGAAGAAGAAGACGCTCTTTCTGCCCCGCATGCCTTCGGATTAACAAGGCAGCTAAACCTGCAGCAGTCACTCAGCCCCGACGACACGTAGCATGACTCAACCACCTCATAGAGAAAACTCTCAAATCAGGGTACTATTCTGTGAGTGTGTGTGGGTTTTATGTCTCTGCTGCTTCTCTGTCCAGCATTGATTAACTCGGGAGCAGACAACTAAGTAGTTACACACCAACTACCAACATCATTAGCAGCAGCGGGGGATAATGACCCGCCGAACGGATTTCATGTGCTGCTGATGGCACTCGGCACAGGGGAGTGTGTAATCACGACAAACAATCCCGAGAGGATTTTAGGATGAGCGCCGGGAGAGGTGACGGAGGCTATCTGAGCTCCAAATACAAACACACAAAAAAAAAAATACACAGTTCTGCTCTTCTGAAACCTACAAAGTCAACACAGACAACAGATGGAGTCCAACGTCAACAGCAGGGCAGTGATTGTAATTTAGACTGAAAATGGCACTGCGTTTTGGGGTTTTGCTACAGGTACCAAAATGTACTAATGTATTAATGAGTTTTAAAGGAATAGTTCAACATTTTGGGGTTAAATGAGAAAATTCTCTCTCATGGCTGTACAATGAATATGAAGCTACATGCAGCAGTCGGTTAGCTTAGCTTAGCTTAGCTCGAAGAGTTGGATACAGGGGGAAACTGCTAGCCTGGCTCAAAATCTGCAGCATCTCTAAAGCTTAACACATTTATCTTGAGTTAATGTTTAGATCATTTCATAAAAAATGAAAAAAGATGAGAACGCAAATTAAACTTAAATTAAAAATGCAAATTAACTGCTGATTATGTCCCTCTAAATACTTAAAGACGAGAGAAATCATTTGATTGATTTTTTTTTCTTCCATACATTTCTGTATTTAATATGGAATTATTATTGTAGATATTATTTTCACTAACTGTGAACTTGGAAGCAGCTACGCTCCATATGAAAATGATATTGAATAAAAATAAAGTATACCTTAAAGTATATCTTAGATTTTGGATATCGTAATATGGCATGAGAGTTGTCTTTTCCTGGTTTTAAAGGCTGCGTTTCACTGAAGTGATGTCATTTTCTGTTTTAGCTGTTCTATGATTAGTCATTATATCCACATTACTTATGATTATTTATCACAAATCTCATTGTATTCTCCATATAAGACCCTTATACAACCCCACTTCAAAAAAATCCAAACTATCCCTTTAACATACAATGAAAACCTAAACTTTGAGTTTTTATGCCAACATAAATAACATACATACAAAATCTTTTAAAAACGCTGTCACAAAAACTTGTCTCTCGAAAGTGTTTTTCATAAATTATTCAAGTTGAATACAAGTTTGGAGTCGAGGCAAGAAAACCCCCAAGCCATAAGAGCACTAACACACACACACACACACACACACACACACACACAAAGCAAATTAAACACGCACACAAGCACATGCTGTTCTACAAAAAACAGCGTCTGCCTCTAGATGAGAAAATCATGTTACGGTGCCAGTAAATCCTGCTGAGAGCTGTCCCAGCAAAGCCTCTGAGACCTGCTCCTCCAACCCAGAATCCACACACTTACTCTGAAACTTACTCTGAAACCTCTCACTCAATTTGAAACTCAATAGTTTGAAGCTTCCTGGTGATTACTGTGTGTTCCAAACCAGTGAGTCGGAATTGCTTTAGCATTTAAATTTCTCCATAAAGTAGAGGGTAAAGAAATCCCAATTCCGTCCACTCCGTTTCATTCAGTCCCCTCATTTCTTTTCTTTCCGGCTGTTTGGTTTAACAATAATTTTCTGGATGAGGCCAGCGTTTGCCATCTTTTCAGCCACGACAAAAAAGGAGATGGTACGAAGCTTTCAGAAGCGCATAAAAAAATAAAAATAGAACAGACACAAACACATGTGTCGTGCACGCGCAGACACAAACACACGTGTCGTGCACGCACAGACACACACACACATGCACGACACACCGCCCACCATCAAAACATATTGTTTGCGAGTGGAGCTCGAATGGTCAGGTAGTGATTAGACACAACAAAGGAACCACCTCTGCAAATCTGCTAGCCTGCAGTGTACCGCCCTGTGTTCTGTGTTTTCCATGCATGTCTGTGTGTGTGTGTGTGTGTGTGTGCATGCGTCTGTGCATGTGTGTGTGTCCCTAAGCATTTGCCTCTTATACTCGTATAGCGGGAGGCTCAGATGTACTTGCAGGTCCATCAATGATTCTCAAGAGGCAGCCTAAAAAGCCTCAGCTCAGGGATGCATGAATGGAGCTTTTACAACGACAAAAAAAGAAGAAGAAGACTATACTGACAAAATATAGAAAGCAATGTAGCACTAACAGCTTTCCAGCACGGTGCCATTAATGTAGTGGCATATAAAAAGACGTGTAATCCGTGAACTCCAGTCTGGGATCATCGCAGGCAAACAAACAAGAGAAATCAGAAAGAAAACATTCATTTATGGGTTTAATTTTCTCTAAACCTCCCTCACAGTTTGATACTCCTCATTCGGAAGGTCACCGTGATTTTACATTTAAAAGGTTTATGTTTGAAGAATGAAGGTTTAATAAGGAAGGAATAAGTTAATTTGCTGAGAGTTATAGATGAGAAGATTGTTACCACTCTCACATTTGTCCGGTTAATATAAGGCCACAGACAGCAGCTTGTTAGCTTAGCTTAGCACAAAGACTGTCTCTGTCTAAAGGTAATGAAATCCCCCTTTAGCAGCTGAAGCTCACGAATTAACACGTTAGATCTTGTTTGTTTAACATGTAGGAAAGCTGAAGCGCAAAAACGTCAAGTTGGGATTTTACAGGGGTTATGTGTACAGCTTTTCACACATGCACTGCAACCCTGAAATTATAGAAATGAAAACGCAAATCAGTTGAACCGGACATTAAAACAGACGGACCTGATTTTCCGGACATTGTTCAGAGTTCACGTGAGGCAACAGTTTATCTATAGTATCTATCTTTTTATTTATCTCTCAGCAAGAAAGCGTAATTCTGAAAATGTCAAACTTCCTTTCATAAAGACTCACATAGACCCATTTTTTGTCTTTTTTAGGGAGATAGCAGGTCAACAGTAGACGCCACATAGAAGTGATTTAGAAGTGAGAAGTGAGAGGCAGCTCAGCACTGTGTCAAGGTTTTCTAGTCTAGTTACTAAATCTGTAATAAACATTATGTTTTATTTGGGTGCCTATTACATTTTGAAGGTTTAGAGTGCATAAAGTCTTAGATCATCGTGATTGAAATATATGATGATCATGCAAATGTTCTAGTATGTCTCATAAATTGTTGCAGCAATTTTAGGAATGATATCATTTGTTACACAGATTTGGTGCACAATTTAAAAATGGTTCAAATCTCCAAAACACCACATTCATTTTGTGGACACATTTTTGTAAACACCTTTTGTCTGGATTAAACAACTGAGATATAAGGTGGTAATCAGTGAGTGTTAGAGGTGCTGATATGTTGAGCTAAGCATCTATTGGTAGTTGCTTTATATTTAAAGGACAGATATCAATGACGGCCAATCTTCTCATCTAACTCTCAGCAAGAAAGTGAATAACTGTTATTTCCCAAAATGTAATTTACATCTCTGCTGCTGTTGTCAGATACAAACAAAAATGTGTTTTGTTTGACACTTTTGAAAGAGGAAGTGACGTTCGTCTGCTTACAAATAGGGTTGGGTATCGTTTTTTTATTTTTTATTTTATTGATTAGAATTCAGATTCAGATTCTGCTCATCGATTCCAGTTCTTATCGATTCCAAGTTTCGATTCCAATAAGGTAAAAAAAAAAGTGGTAAAATGTTTATAAAAAATAAAAAATATCTTTATTCTTTTCAGAGCTTACTTTGACTTTTACTGTTAAAATAACTCAATTTAAAGTTAGTTGGATTCGGTTCTAAATGGTTCTCATTTTTAACGGGTACCTGGTTACCTGGTTCTTGGCAATTTGCTATCGGTTGTAATCGGTTCTCGGTTTTCGGCTTATTTGGTCTGGTGTGACCATTAGCTTATGGTAGCTAATGTTTGCTAATCGTAGCAAAACAGTTGAACTAAACAGTAGTTTAGTAATTAGCATCATTCCATTACTTTGTAATCAGAGTGGCTGCTATTCAGCAAAAGTCTCACTTTAAATTTCATTAAATTAGCGGCACGTGCTCTTATTTCAGGAAGGAACTGACTTAACGCATACCGATTACTAAGTAAATGTTCAATTCAAGTCAGAAACTTGAGTTATGGCAGCTGTTTTATGCAGTGAAGCCATTCAGCCGACAAGTTCTCCGTCACGAGGAATAAATCTGACCCGCACGGTCTGACGGCTGGTGCTGGAGAGGGCAAAGGGGAGGAGGAATAATGGGGTTGAGATGATAAGATACACTTAATAACCCCCCAGAGGAGCCGTCAGTGCTCCACCAGAGAGAGAGAGAGAGACGTAGAGACAGAGTGGGAGAGAGAGGCTGGAGCATTAGTCTGTTAGACCAACACTGTCCACTTAAGCAGATCAAAACGAACCTCTAGCCTCTTCAGACCAGCCTCTCTCCCACACCACTCTCATACATACAAATGTCTGCTATCGCTCTTCTGCATCACCACTTCATCTGCAATAAAAGTGATTCAACGGATGCCGAACTCATCCGATACAGTGGATGACATGTTTAATATTACTATTAATTAACTATTGGTGAGCATGAGTAGTAACTACCACCTGAATAAGTAAAGAATACGGTATTTCCTCAAATAGTGGCCCGGGGCTTTTATTTACCTCAACTGCAGCCAGGCCTTTATTTGAAACAGGCTTGTATTAGAATTCCCTCTGTTTGTTTGGACAACACTAGATGATGCAGAACAACAACAGTGTTGAAAATAGCATTATATTGTTGGATTTATTAAATTAAAAGCAATGGAAATATACATTATGCTTAGTTGGCATCCAAATATGGCAGCCAGCAGGAGTTTATCCACCCTTGTTTTTCCCCCGGGCCATTATTAGACCCGGCTTCTATTTGAGAAAATACGGTAAGTCGTAATTAAACATTTTGCGCTTATTCGCTTTTGCTTGTCCATTAAATATGAAGCTACCGCTGGCAGCCAGTGAGCTTAGCTTAGCACAAAGACTGTGGAAACAGCTACCCTGGCTCCGGCCAAAAGTAACAAATGTTTGTCGTTTGTTTGAGCTGCACAAAAACCAAAGTGTAAAATCAACAAGTTGCAGCTTCACTTCCTGAAGTCTCAGCTGGTTGCCTGGACAACAAAACTCAAGAAAGTCACTGCAATGGGTTGTTTTTTTTTTTATACGGATTAAACAGAAATTGAATGAGTAGAACGGACAACGGACATAGCAGGATGGTCAGAGCGGCGGCCATTTTTATGTGTTGCATTGCCATACCGTTGCAAGCTTCTGTATAAACTTCTGTACCGACTTGCGGCAAAAAAAACTCACCGAGCTGAGTTTTTTTGGAGTAACGACCAAACGAACAGTGGAGTAGTAAACATGGAGATGTGTCTTTTGTGCACTATCTCCATTTAATTGCTTCATATTTCTATTGGTAAATCCTGACACACTTTACGACCCCACTGACGCATGTTGTCACCATAACAACAAACAACAATCGCCATTTTCTTTTGAGCTACTCAAATGACCACTGCAAACAGTTCAATGTCCATTATACTCTTATTCAATTTCTATGGGATTAAATATAACGTGTTAATTAGTGAGCTTTGGAGGAGCTGGTTGTTGGATTTTTTATTTTTTAGTCTTTATTATGCTAAGCTAACGGTCTCCTGGCTGTAGCTTCATAATCAATGGACAGACGTGAGAGTAAATTGAATAAGCATAATTCCAAAAATGCCAAACAATTTCTTTAAAAGGAAAAGCTGGAATAAGTGAGAGGAGAAACAACAAATGCTTCCATACGGGGAGAGATAGAGGGGTCACTGAATGAGTATGAAGATTATGTCCTCATACTTAAACGACAGACTAGGTTGTTTGGCAATGACTCCCAAAACCACATGACCGTTCTATTTAACGTCGTGAAACGGTCGCAGTTTTAAACACGTGGTTAATGTTGTGAAACAGACTTTTTATAGGCAACAAAACTATTTGGTTAGGTTTAGGAAAAGATCATGTTTTGGGCCAAAACTAGTATGTTTGTTACGGACGTTAGTCTGTGACATAGTCCGCACGTACTAACGTAGTAAAAAAAAACTTTGAAAGTTGACTTTTGGTTTCAAACGGGACACAAACAGTGGACTCCCGGGTGAAAGTCCATGTTTGTTCGACCCATTCACCCACACCGACCTCCTCACTACGTGGACTTTGTCGCTCTTTATACTTCCGTTACATGACTTCCTCCTTTCCTCCCGTCATTATTACTGCGGCCACTAGAGGGTGCTGTAATAGGCTGCTTGCAGACGTCCTATAGGATGTTTTTTGGTGAGGACGGTCTGGCTCTGGCCTTTTCCCACCAGCTCTCATCTCAGCTGAGATGGAGATTTTGAAATTAATGCGATATGATCAAAAGCTTCAGAAAAGCTACTTAATTGATCTTAAGGTGAAGATGTTTTGTCAAATTCAGTAAATGTTTTAGCACCATTTGACACAGTGCTTCGGCTTAAGTTGCTGATATTAAATGAACACTTTTATTTGCCTTTTCTCTCTGTGTGTATAATGACAGATTATTCTAAATTTACACCTACTTCACTGGACTTTCATCATTCAAGATTTTAAAACTATGTCAAACTTTTATTTTCTTGCCACCCAAGGACGTAATTTCCTCGTCACTCTTTCGGAAAGCAGTGTTCAATTTTGGGCTGTCAATCATCCTGGCAGAGCAGCTGTCACTCCCCCCCCCCCTCTACCCAAGCGGTGTCAATCTAATTTCTAAAATAAAACACTTGAGCAGAAGATTGGTTTTTGACATTTTGCTTGAATATTCTGGCGACACTTTTGAAAAACTTTTAATCTGTTTATCCAAGCGAGGTCTCCGTCTCTGCTCTGGAGCTCCCTGCTGTGTCTCCATGTAAAATTTACATCTCTATCTCCGCCACGGGGGCCCCGACGCAGGAGCCCGGGCCAAACAGAGGGACAGAAAAATTGCAAGAGAGAAATAGAGAGAGCAAGAAAGAGGGGGGGGAGAGATTTCAGGACATTTCATCACTTAGACTGGAAGGCGTCTTGAGGACGACATGTGCGGGTGGGTGGGATGTAGATACGGTCAGACGCTCAGGTAGATCCAGCTTCCTGTTTAACCTGTTGTTTCCTATTCAGCACACAGCGAGGAGAAAAGGACTACCTCCCCTGCTTATCTCGGCAGAGCTCCTATAATTCAATTAAAGCTGTGACACAGAGGTGAGGACAATTGATGCCCGATATTGGAGAAACACCCCGTCAGATTAATTACCCCCTCATCGGCTGGTTAAACGGCTTTCAAACTGTAATCTGCCTGAAATCCTAATAACACCATCGGTAATCGAACACAAAAGGGAACGCTCGGGATCTATTTCCATCTGTGCCGGATTAATAATGGTTCATTAGTAATAGTATCAATTACAACGTGTCTACTGTATAGGACGGTGAGGTAAAAAAGAGAGAGAGAGAGAAACTGCAAAAAAAAAAAGAAGAAGCAGATCCTATCCTGCATCTCGTCATGTTTGCTTCGCTGCTTTAATTGCCGTGTAATGCAACTTTAATCAGAAAAGTCAGTGAGCACTTGTAATTTTGTAATGAGCTCATTAAAATCTGCTTATGCAGGCATGTGAAGGCATCGGTTCAGCTATTACCTTGGCTTTGTGTGAACATTTGAGACCGCCAGGTTTATTTCAATACATTAAAATCACTGATTAGAGCCACTAGTTGTTGCAGAGCAATTAATCAGTGCTAAAGGTGCATTCCGACAGGTGACTGTCAGAAATCATGCAGATGCATAAGAGTCAAACATGGACAATTTCACAACCATAACACAATCAAGACTTAATTAAAAAAAAAAAGCCCTCTTGATTGATCCCGTAGAGGGAAAAAAAAAAAAGCTTTTACAGTAACGCCACATACGCTGCAGTGAAGAGATTCCCTGCATACAACCACCAGAAAAAAAAAACACCCTTTTATCTTTGACAAACTATCAGAAAAAGCAGATCACTCCCAACAGCACTGCATCAATACACGGAGAGCACGAACTGTGAGCGCAGCCACATCACATACAGATGAGCACATTATACACATTCACACACACACACATTCACACAACCAAGCCAGCTTTGTAATCCAAAATCAAAGATGCAAACGGTGAAGCAGTACCTTCCGCTCGCGCAGAGCTTCATCCTGGAGACCGGGAGAGATAAAAAAAATAAAAAAAATCCTGCCGCCGGAGCCTCGCCGGGGAAATGGAGAGAAAACCCCCCTCTCTCTATATGCTATCTGGATTGGCTTACCCAGCTCTCCCTTAAAGCTCAGAGAAACCCCAGCACACGCACACCACCACCCCACCACCACTGCCTGCCCGCCGCCGCCACCTCCGACACCACCACGCCACTCCAACAGCGAGCGGCAGCTGAGCCGGGAGGGAAAGAGAGACTGTGCAAGAGTGGAAAGACAGAGAGGAAGAGTGGGAGGGAAGGAGCTTAAAGGAAGAAGACAGGGAGAACGCGGGGGCGTGATGATGGAGCGCTGAAAGATATGTGCAGAGAGAGAGAGAGAGAGAGAGAGAGAGAGAGACGGAGAGAGGGAGAGAAGCTTACCTGATAGTGTCTATGTTGTTCATCTCTTCGTCAGGCACCTAAAGGAAATGACAGCGTGTTAGTGGAGGAGACCCATACAACTGGTCCGGGAGCTGCCAAGTAGAGCACCGCTGCAGCACAGAACAGATACAAAACATACATATTCATCAGCAGGCAGGCACGCTCTCTGTTTTCCCCCCCCTTCTGTTTTTGTTTATGTTTCTTCCCCGCTCCCTCATTCGCTCCTCTCCATCTCTGCTCGAGAGAAAACCCTCATCAGGACGTCTACATCTGCGCTTACTTGAGGTGAGAAGAGAACAATCATATCATACAGCAAAGAGTGCGAGAGGAGAGAGTGAGAAACAGAGGGGAAGAGGGGAAGGAAGGAAGGAGGGGAGGGGAGGGGAGGGAGTGCGGAGGGAGAGCAGAAACCTCCATTGCAGCCAGACTGCAGATACATGGCAAGCCCCCCCACGAGGGATACTGGCAGCAACTCAATATCCGTGTCTAGGTGCTGAATCAGAGAAAGAAAGAGCAAAAGAAGAATAAGAGGAGGGCGTGTGGAAAGTGAT
>JAOVVB010179545.1:0-11270 GCA_028570985.1 Heterobranchus longifilis | reverse complement strand
TTTAGCCGGGAGTTTCTGCAAAATTTCGTTATGCTTGCATAATGACAATAAAGAATCTTGAATCTTGAATCTTGAAGCACCTACAGTTTCCGTTTTGGAAATAGATTATAGGCCTGCTATTTCAAGCTATTATAGTTGAGGAACTTAATAATTGAGATGTATATAGACTTTGTTCCGAAATGTGTTTTGAGCCTTCAAAGAATCGACATTATCTGTAAGTGAACAGAAATGTCCACTTGGATCCAGATTTTAGCAGTGATCTCAGAAAAGGTGTCTGTCGTGTGTTCAGTTTTTTCTTGCTGCTGAAGCTGTGAAGTCTGTGTCTGTGTCCCGTGTTGACCCTGTAAATATGTTTCCCAGGAGGAGGAAGTGTCTCCGCAGCTCTTTACCTTCCACGAGGCAGTGTCTCAGTTAGTGGAGATGGAGGAGCAGGTCCTGGAGGACCACCGAGCTGTTTTCCAGGTCAGAAAACTGAAGAAAACACAACACAACTCTTTAAATACTCTTGATCACCGTTTTATGTCCACATACATGAAGACAGCTGTGTTGTCTGCTTTTAAGGACTTTTGTCATTTCTGTACACATTGATGAAGGTATGCAGATACAGCGAGATCCACACTTTGACATGTAAAAACACTGTAAACATTAAATTAAAGCAGTTTTCCATATTCTCTCTAGAAAACAGAACACTTCTAACACATACATGGGTAACCTTTATGTGACGGCTGTAATAATTAAGAACTCATTCTTCTGTGCTTCTGGCAAAATTTAGCTAACTAAATAATGTGGTTCATGTTGCTTAGATTAACATAGTTTATATCAGAAATGCCGAAGCATACATACATACATTAGCTGTAAATATGTGAGAAATGAGAAATATAATGGTGATAATTCAGTATTATTGTGGACAGTGTTCAAGGTTCATATAAAGTCTTGAAAGTTTGGAAAATGCTTAATTTCAACCATTGTGTTTTCAAGATTAAGAATATGCTTTAATTCAACTATGCGGCACAATCACTCATGTGAACCTAATCTTTTGATATTTGAAATTAAACGATCCCACAAGTGCAATTGCATTTATAGCAACAATTTAGATGTGATGCTAAAGGCTTTGAGGGTCTGGACATTTGTGGTTTGGGTATCTTGAATTTTACTCTTAAAAAGCTGTACGAACCCTGAGTGTTGACAGAAAATGGTTTTATTTTGAAGTGCAAGGAAGTAACCCGCTTTGCGATTTGTCGCTAGTTTACTGATGATATGATTACGAGACTTTGTTCTTGTTAAAACTGCAGCATATCGGACAGTAAAATGTTCCGTTTGAACGAGACCCGCTTTAATCATCATTGGAAACTTCCACTGCACAACAGTCAGAAACTAAATATGCACTTGTATGCCTCCTCTGTGAGCAGGAGTCTATCCGGTGGCTGGAAGATGAAAAGGTGCTGCTGGAGATGACGGAGGAGGTGGATTATGACGTGGAGTCGTACGCCACTCAACTGGAGCAGATCCTAGACCAGAAGATAGAAATCCTCACTGAGCTCCGAGGTATGACGGAAACACACATTGTCCCGTTGATGACAATACATCCTGAATCCCAAACATTTTTACAATCATGTCTTTTCCTCGCAGATAAAGTGAAGTCATTCCGCTCTACACTCCAGGAGGAGGAGCAAGCCAGTAAGCAGATCAACCCCAAGAGGCCACGTGCTCTTTAGAGGCCGGAGACTGGAGAGGTTTAAGTGGCACATACAGAAACATAACCACTAGATGTTCAGCACAACTCGGGCTGTGTCTAGCAGCTGTGAAAATATGAATAAAAGGACTGTCTGATGTACCAACAGGCTCAAGGAATTACATTTGTTATGATCCCTCTCCTAACAAAACTGGCTGTTCACTCACTATGGTCTCATTAGAAATCTTAGGAAGGAAAATAGTTTTATTTCCTTCGTGGAGAATGTTTAGCCTCCCCCCTCTCTGTTCTTATTAAATTATTTTCTTTTATACTTGTTTGTACTTTCTTTGAACAGAATATTTTTGACCTGGTTTCAGAAGAGATCTCCATTGAACATGTTTTTAAGGTTTACCGCACAAAACCAGCATTTGATTTCTGGTTGCTCTGGCTGACATGTCTGCATGTGCACTTCGTATTAGCGTATGTACGCCACTGTCCTCATGTGGTTTTCATGCTTTTGGGTCCTCAGTTGGCATTGTAAAGTCGTCTCATTATAAGCGGTCTCTTCTCTTTTCCTTCCTTCTCAGAGTTTTTACCAGTTTGGAAGAAGCCTTTCACAACACCGCACTTCTTCCTTTGTGTTTCTTTCCTTGTGTCCCTGAGAGGTTTTTACATGTAGTTTGCTTCAGTTTGTGCCATGTCATTCTGTGGCAACTGACTTAAAAACTCTTACTTAACGTAAAACATGTTTTCCACCCCTGTTTAACACTTTGTTATAAAACTGAAACTAGAAAAAACTGCTATTAATAAATGTATAGTGAAGACCACTGATCTACCATCGGTTATGTTTCTCAGTGTTTGCACCGGATGTAATGCTGGATGAAGTAATAAAGATTCATGTGTTTCATTTAAATGGCTTTTGTGACATTTAGTTATCCAAATAAAGGGACTAAATAACTTCCATTAAGAGCCATCTTCTACCACCTTTGAGTAGAAATGGTCTACGTTATAAAATCCGGCTTGGCCAAATGTATGCTTGACCAAACTTTGCTACACATTTCATGGTGAACTAAAATAAATATACATAAAGCATGTATCTTGTAGCATTACACTCTTCTAAGAGTGTACAAGGTAAGGTGTCCACTTCACTTGCTGTGTATGTGTTTTGTTTTGAACATGTTTTTGTTGATATGAACCAAATAGGGACAATATGAGCTGCTGCTCTGTGTCTATGTACATTACATGGAAATCACACACAATTTTCTCAGCAGAAAGTCTGCTTACACAGTCTATGGGAAGACTGCGCCTGCATTGAGCACTGAGCACGGTCACAGCTGCATTCACAGCTGCTGTCCCTCTGCTTTTTGGCGAGGTGGATGGTGGAAAAACTTTGATAAAATTAATATTATTATATTATTTATAATTATACTCGAGAACTTAATCCTGGTTGAACTTGAAAAATCAGTTATAATACCTTTTTAGACTAGACTGTCAAAATCAGTCTGCAGATGCGGCTATTGCAGAAAAGCTGGAACGATTCAATGGTCAATCCACAACATAATAGTTATACACTTATTATTATTATTATTATTATTATTATTATTATTATTATCATTATTATTATTATTATTATTATTATATAAAATTATACTTTCATACATATATTTTTCTTACATTCAGAATACCACTGCATACAGTTTGGAATTGATCAAAATCAGTATGTTTTTGGTACCATCTACCAAACTGTACAAGACTGTGTATATGCCTAATTATATATTATACAGTCTATGGTTTGGACACTGAGACTGCATAATCTTGATCTCATTATAATCTCAATCTTATGATCACATTATAAAACAAGAAGAAATTTGAGTGGCTCCATTTGATTTTTCCACATCAACAAACTTTCGTTTCTTCCTCTTGCCCTGCAGGGGGCGCCGCTCAATTTGTTCGGCACATGCTAATGACGTCAGTTCCTGGCGGGATTTCGGTCTGAATGGATGTAAACAAAACAAGTGACCGATTTCACGCTGATACATTTGTGTTGTGTACAAAAGTGTAGTGTTTTTTTTGGTAAACAATGCTTCATATGAATCGTCAAGTTCTCGTTTTAAGTTTTAATCAGTCGTTCTAGTAAAGTAACGTAACGGTAAGTGTAACGTTAATTGTCAGAGAGGAGGAGGTCATTTCTGAGTAGTCGGACAATAACATTAGCATCGCATCCTTTATTTAATTTTGATTTACCGGCATCGTTAACCTTAATTAAACAAGGTAAGATATTTTAACCTAGAACTTCTCGAAGGTCCCTTATATAAATCTAGTAACGTTGTGTAGAAATCACACTGTTTACTAGTAGACGCAAACTGCATTTGTAGCGTTAAACGTTTGAGGTGGACACCGGTGTTCTGATGATTTATACTACCTTGTGTTTTTGTGTATTTCCGTCAGTAATATGACATATTTATTTGTGTTTTTCTGATTACAAACATGGGTAAATGCACTTAAATATAATTATCTAATATAGAATAAATAAAAACACTGACATTTATCATTGCTCTGCACAAACAGCACTTTTGATGACAATTACATTTCCGCTTGCTGTGTTTTTCATATTGACCTTGTTGTATCAGATTTGCCAATATTCAGTTATTTTTCTGCTTGTTTTTGTTTGGACATTAGTTTAATACATTAGCAAATTCAGTAGCACATGAGTAGTAATTCATTTTTTGGGGTCAACAATACAAAATTGGTTATGTTCCTTGGGTCAAATCCAGATGATCTGACATATCTGACTGATTTTTCCCTCCAGGCACCTTCACTGTTTTGTGATGGATCCATCTAACAACACAGGGAACCTCAACCACATGATGGATGCTGTGGCACTGAATGGTGGTCCTGCTCCTGACAGCTCCACCGGACAGAAAGATGCGTTGCCTGCAGACATGCTGAGGTTCTCCCTCCACATCTGCCTTAACACTTCTATTATTATTCAGTTTACAATGTCTGAGTGCTGGTTTATTTGATGAATCACACCACCACAGACAACACCCGTGTTTAAACATTCCATCAACTTCTATCATGCACCCATGACTTACCTCTTGTCATAAAACAATGATTACAATCTTTAAAATGTCTGAAATCACTATTTTCAGAATAAAACAACAGATGTCCAACCAGTGCTTTGAGATGGCAGTGCAGCTCCAAGCAGGTATATAACTATGTGCATGTTTTGAATTTTCATTAAGTGCACAAATAAAGTATTAATATAATTTCCTCTAACAGGAAAAAGTAAGAGATCGTGCAGCACATCTGAAGCTGAAAGAGACTTGTGAGTATTTAAAATTACCCTATTGATGTTGATCTAGAAATTAAACCAAATGCAAAATTAGAGTTGATTTCAAAATGTATACTGTTAACATGTATTTTTCATTAAATGCTGCAGGCCAGATTACGTCAATGAGCTGGAAAGAGTCAAGACAATTAATTTTAACAGTACATTGACACTGCACAGGTAAACCAATGCCTTATCATTTGTAATGAGTGATTTTCAACTATATAATATATATAGAAGTACAATAAAGAAGTGGTGAACTTTGGTTAACTTTGACCAATCATTGATTTAAATGGTGTCTTGCAGAATGCAGATGTGGCACGCTATTGGAGAAAAACTGAAACATAATGACTCAGAGGCAGTGTAAGTCAATTGCCAACATTGAAACAACTGATGTACATTTATTTTTGTTTATTCTGATGATTGTGTCATATGTTTTTTTTTTCAGTGTCCTGAAAGCTGTGAATGATCGCTGTATGGCGCTTTGTTCACAAATAAAACAACTTCAGCAAGTAAGCAGCCTCATCTGTTAATACAGATTTGTTTACAATTATTGTTCAGATTTGAGAGGACAGAGTTACTCCTACAGCCGACAGCTAATGCTTCTTTGCAAGTTTACTGCCACAAGTTGAGATGTGTGAATTAAAGTTGTGGTAGAAAAAATGCTTAAAGGTATAAGAGATGTATGTGTAGCTGCTGAATCATGGTTAACTTACCCTCATCCTTGGGGGCCACAGCGACCGTCACACCCTCTTTGGTGTGTGAGGAGGTTCAGTATGTCTACTCAGAGATTAAGACCTTGAGGTGACTCAACTTCTTGACATATGCAAGGAGAGAAAATTGGCCCAGGCTAGAGAAGAGATGCAGACACCCCTCTTTATGACCTTGTTATTCAAGACTGTTTAGGAAATATAGATAGAGCAGGGGTCTTTAAGTTTTGATGCTAGACTCTGTCATCAGAATTTCCTGGTACCACAAATAAATAATAAATCAATACACTCAAGATGAGCAAACAGGAGCTGATCTATGAGGTTTTTTTTTCTTCATTCATTAAAATAAATAGTAACCTGAAAGTATGATTTTATACATTAGAAGTGTTATGTGAAACTGAGAGAATTCATTCCTGTATGTTTTGTTAACAGGAGTCAAGAGATCTTCAAGATGAAATCACAGAAATAAAGAAGAAGAGGCTTGGTATGTTATATAGACCAACGGAAAAGTACAATTAGATTTAGATTTTCCACAGTCCAGTTTGCTGACACATGTTTTTCTTTGTGTGTAGAGATGAAGCGACTCACACATGAGAAAATGAAAGAGATGGAAGAGTTGATGTCCAAGAAAGAGCACCCAGATACAGAGAAGTACAAAGCAGTGTTGGAGAAAGGCCAGGTGAACCTGGAGAAATACAAAAAGATGACCGTCATGACACAGAACGTTCTCAGGGTAAATAAATTGTACAGGAATTGTCAATACAATGTTTTGTACTTTTTTTAAAAATTGTTTTGTTTTTGTATCTGTCCTTGGTGCTTTGGTTCTAGAAAAGCGCTTTACAAATAAAATGTATTATTATTATTTATAATATTTGAAAATGGTTAATACCTACAAATGGCATTTGCATCTTGTGTATTGATGTGCTTTCTCTTCAGGGCATCCTCTTGGCCTGTAAAGTCAACTGGATGGATGATCCCAAACTTCGAGACATCGCCATGACGCTGGATGAATTTCCCATCTCTGACTAGAATCCATTTATCTCATATTTATATGTGTCTTTGTATTTGTCAAATAAATAATCAGTAAAACGGCTAAAACCAATATTGTGATTAATTTGTAAAATAGTAGTAGACGTCCACCTGCCACTGGAGGGCGAAACAGGAGGCGAGGAAATATTTTAAACCTACTGCACATCCTGTCAGCAAAGAAGTTAATGTTTGAAATGTTTCAATGTTTGTTTAGAATTCAGAGGATGGGAATTGTTTTTGGGTACCTGCACATGTGGGATTAAAGGTAAATGAATATGCAGACAGGATAGCTAAAAGATCACTGAACATGAGGGGCATAATGGATATTTAATTTGGAAAGGGGGAAGGTAAAGCAATTATCAAAAACAAAATATCTGAACTTTGGCACAAAAAAAGAAGAAGATTTGACCACCCTGGTTTAAATAAAACACTGTTCCTTTTGGGAAAAGTTCAGTCACTGTTAAATATGCTGAAGAAAGGGTAAGTTTGCAACAAAGGTTGAGAGAGGCTGACCGAAAATGGGATTTGGAAGGGATATTAGGAAGCGGATTGATCAATAGAATATTTATTTATTTATTGATGAATATATAGCCTACTCATGTAAAACTAGATCCCAGACTACATACTCCGGTACGGTAGGTGGCGTTATGTACCAAGCGATGGTATTGCAATCTGCCATAAAACTCAAGAAGAAGAGAAAGGAATCAGCGAAGAAGAAGAAGAGGTTACACGTGTTTACTGCTCCCAGACAGATATCGTTTTGAATTGTTTCAAATTTTGTTTTCTGGATCTTTAAACCGGAATAAAAAACAAGTAAAATGCCGAAGGTCAGGGCGGAGAAGAAAAGCAGGCAGCACCAAGAGGTTAAAAACCAAGGTATGTTTATTCAAGGTAGAGGTTAGCGTTAGCATGATAGCAAACATCACTGTCAGCTGCTCAAGAAAATTGGCTTTAAAGTTCGTCAACATATCGCTACAACACATATTGAGCCGTTTCAATTCTGTTATCGTACCAGTGTTAAAGATCGCACATTAGTGAGACTTTTAGTTGTCGCCTGTGTTAACATTGAATGTGTTGCGTAATGTTTACGTGAGTTATTAATGAAGTTTTGTGAGACTAACACCAAACTGAATTCAGAAAATCGTTATTTAACGTTGCTCGACTTATCCGCAAGTGCACACACATATACACCACATTGTTTAATATACTTGTTGAATTGTCGAGTGTCTTGTGGTTATTTCGGCATACAAAGTGTCCAACAAATAATCAGTTAATGTCAAAACTATTGCCAATCAAGTGCCGAGTTGTATGGTTATGGCCAAGTTTTGTTTTCTGATCTTGAATTGAAGATATAATACTTGCTCTATATAGATACCAAATCATGTTTTTCGAAATATAAGTGCTATTATTTCACTCATTGAACGGTATTACATTGAAACAATGTACAAAAACAAGTGTTCTGATCCCAGATGTCACTCCCTACAAACAGTGTATGAGATCCGGGCTCCTGGGACAAAACATTTTCATGAAATTAAATTATGCAAGAGGCCTTGATTTAGAATTGAATCGACCTATTGTACCATAAATTGCTTTACTCAATAACACCCCATAAGCCCAGTACAAAGTGTCCCAATTCCCTCTGTTGCAGGGATCATGTTCAACACTGGCATCGGTCAACACATCCTGAAGAACCCATTGGTTGTAAATGGGATCATTGAGAAGGTACACTGCACTAGTGCACTCTGGTACTGAGAAGTTAATGTCAGTTTATTTGTGACACACATACACACGCATCCTGTAAACAAAGACACAGATGATCATGATGGACGGTGTTCCTGAACCATGGTTGTGGCTACGTTTTTCAGGCTGCCCTGAGGCCAACAGATGTGGTTCTGGAGGTTGGACCTGGTACTGGTAACATGACGGTGAAATTGCTGGAAAAAGCAAAGAAGGTGAGAGCTTCAAGAAGTCTCAAAACAGGCACATACACACAAAAACCTAAATAATCAGGTGGAGATATTGAAGGTGACTCTGATTCTGTAATTGGATAATGCCTTAACAAGTGTTATCTTAGCCTAATTACCTAAAACTGCAGTTTGCATGTTGCTTAATCAGAATGTCTCCCTATGTCCTCTGAAATAGGTCAGAATTCACTGTCAGCCCTCTGTATACTACTGTAAGCAAAGATGGCCTGTATAGAATATTTTTTTAGTTTGTAGTCTCCATGGTGTTAAACATGAATGAATCACAATTTCGGCAAGTACTTTAGTATTGCATTTAATAATTGCCAAGATGAGGTTATAATGTGTTACTTCAATGTAGGCCCCACACCTTCTGGTCAATTAGTTGGTCAATATGCTCTTCTTGTCTGACCAAATTCTCACTGGTCAATCGCTGGTGTTACTTTCATAAGTATTGATCAATTGATTGGCTAAAGAGTAGGTAGAATTTCAGCCCACAAAGATTTTCTTTGGTTGACTACAGCCTGACTTCAATGTGATGTTACTTTTTAACATGATGTTGCTGTCCTTGCCCTGAGTTTGCCCCATGCACTTATGTACACATTTAAAGCCTTTTAAACATACAGCAAAGAGTATTAGCGACAGAGTAATGTATTTGGTCAAAATCTAGCTATGTCGCCAGGGTTATTTTTTAACCCTCACCTCATGAAAATATTGTTTCCCATATTTTTTTAAATTTCTTTAGTTTGAGAACTTTACCACTCCACTGGAGCTCCTTCTGAGCTTTAAATACAGTCCAATGGGGCAAGTTCATTTAAAGTTGAACATGTCACTAACTGACCTTTTAAACACATTTTTTGCCCTTTTAGCAATTATTTTCAGCTTATATTTCTCATTCACCTTCTTCTGTTGTGATCTGTGTTTTTTTTTTTTTTTTTTTTTGCAGTGTCCACTGAAGCGATAAAATAGTTGTCATTGTTCAGTCATTTACAGAAATTGCTATTTCTGCAGGTGGTGGCCTGTGAGTTGGACTGCAGATTAGTGGCTGAACTTCAGAAAAGAGTACAGTGCACGTGAGTGGAGACAGCAGCACTGTGCAACCACATATATTTACATAGTATCTGCAATTAAATAAAAAGTGAATTACATTATCTAATAAAATGACATTGTGTTTTTTTCCCGACAGACCCATGCAGACCAAACTTCAAATATTAATTGGAGATGTACTAAAAACAGAGCTGCCTTTCTTTGACATCTGCGTGGCTAATTTACCTTACCAGGTAAATAGACATTTCCTCCACACTGCACACAGTTGATTCAGTGTCATTCAATACATTTATCTCAAACTTGACTTTTCTTAATTGTGCAGATTTCATCACCGTTTGTCTTTAAGCTCCTGCTGCATCGACCTTTCTTCAGGTAAGAAACAACTGGAAACCCACAGAGTTTTTAACTTCTTTGTATATCCACATTGAGCATTTAGCACCTCTGTTGTGTTCTGCTTTTGCTCAGGTGTGCCGTGTTGATGTTCCAGAGAGAGTTTGCCATGCGGCTTGTTGCCAAACCTGGAGACAAGCTGTACTGCAGACTGTCCATCAACACACAACTACTGGCTCGTGTCGACCATCTCATGAAGGTGAGCGTGCACTCTGATGTTTGTCGAACATGCTAACAGCGACATCTTTTTTTTTTCTCCCATATATTTTATTGAAGGACAAGCGTAGAACATACAATGTACAATTAGCAGTAATTTCCGTTCCATCTTTTCTTATTTTTTCGAAAAACAAACATCCCCCCCCCACTGCCCCTAGCCTAGAAAAGAATAATAACAGGAAATAAGGACAAATGAGATCAGGAACAAAATAACAACAACGGATAAACAAAAAATAAATAAAGAATAAATAAATAAAAATGAATATATAAATAATAATATGACATAAACAACAATAAAGAAAGATACCAGCATGAGGGATCCCAGTTACATTGACAGCTATGTAGAGTGTGTTTTAATATGCATTGGACTAAATAAAAAATATTTTCAAGTGCATGGGGTGCCACGCTAGGCCTGAGCCTTATCACAGGTAGCCATCCATTTATCAAATAGAAGTTGCCAATTTTTCAGGAAGATGTTATTCCTGATAGCAAAGTCTCTCCATATGCAGCACATTGCCCAGATCCCTGAGCCCCTGCTGGAATAGAGGGCTAGCCTCGGATTTCCGCTGTTTCAGGATGAGGCGTTTGGCCAACAGTGTACAGAGGGAAATGTCTTATTTATTAATGGCAGGACTAGCTACTGATCCAAAGATAGCAGTAAGAGGATCTGGTGCGATCGTTTTATTAAAGGCCTCAGATATATAGACAAATATAAGAGTCCAAAAGGAATGCAACTTTGGGCAGGACCACAACTGGGGGGTAAGATTTCTGTTTGTATTTCTTTAAACCAATCACAATCGTCTTGGGCGGCGCTACGTCGCCCGGCTGCAGCGAAGGGACTGTGAGAACCACACGAAGGGGAGGAGGGACTTCCTCCGGCCGGGGTTTCCTCCCCGTGGAAGTATAAGGCTTCA
>JAOVVB010179535.1:0-25196 GCA_028570985.1 Heterobranchus longifilis | reverse complement strand
GGTTGCAATGATAGTAGCAGCAACAGTAGAAGAAGACATCTGGCATCAAGTCAATACACTGACAGTTTAATATAAAATATATTGTTTGTTACCATTACCAATAAACACAGCACTGACACATTTCAGGATAAAGGCCCAATAACAGTTCAATGGTGAGCAAAATCATGTTATTATTTTTTGTTATATTTTAATTGCAATTTTTCTAAGTGCTCATGATGGCCTTGGGAGCCACATAGAACCTTTCAGTGGGCCGCATCCGGCCCTCGGGCCACAATTTGCCCAGGTCTGGTTTGGAGTGTTTATGTGTTCTAATGTGGACGGAGATATTTATTAAAACGGAGGTCGTGTGGATGGAATTAGTTTTTTAAACAGAGGAGAAAAATATCTGTTTATAAAAACATCCAGATATATGTAGACAGGGCCTCCGTTTGACTCCCAGCCAGATGGATCCTTTTGATGGTAAAGAGCTTCCTGTTATATAATAACTGCACCCGTATAGCCAGAGCTGAGCAGGAGTGGACAGGTGGCTGATGGAGAACTCTCACCACTGGAAAGTAGTGTTCACAGTCATCACGCTGCACACAGTCTGACATTTACAAATCCCCCCCCACCCCCGCAAGTTTCGTGGAACTCTACACTATACACCAGGATGATGCTGAAGCACCCAGCATGCATCATTGCATTCATTGCATTGTCATTCCGGTTTTATCCTCATGAAAAAACGCTAATTGTGGGTGTCTTGTTTTTTTGTTTTAGCAGTAGAGAGACCTGCACCTAGGCATGGGATAATATCAAAATTTCATGTTCACGGTTATCCTGGCCAAAATAATTGCGATTCACAATATTATCCCGATAATCATCAAAAATGCTTAAAACTCTTATAACGGCACTAAAACACACTGGAATCACTTTACCTTACATTTTGCTTTGTTGGGACTTTTTTCTTGAAAAATTATGACTATTTTCTCCAAAAATTCCAACTTTTTTTCTCAGAAATTGTGACTTTTTCTCTTAGCATTACGACTTTTTTTTCTCGAAACATAAATCAATTATTGTCCGATCCCTACTTCAGAGACTTGAGCTGCTCCGGTAAAAAAAATTTATCCTGCTCGATAGCGGAACAAGGAGTTGCGTGTGACACACTGTGGACACACAGGTCGGCGAGAACGGCAGTGGATCGTCTCCACCAGCTGTAACTACACAGGTGCACTCACTGTCAAACTGGACTGCTGACATCCAGAAATAGACCTGGAAACACTCAGCAGAAACTCTCCTCGCTCTTTTCTCATGTTGAGAATTTTCGCAATTTGCGACGATTTGTAACGATTTGTAACGATTTGTAACGATTTTTTTTTTCGGATGATGGATTAAAAAAACTCATACCAAAAAAATTGGGACTCAGTGTGCAAAGATCTTTACAGATACACACTCAACAGTGATGTCGCGGTGTACCGACACACTCTGGAGTACACTTCTCCATCACTGCAGCAAGGTGAGAAGAGAAACCAGGAGAGGTCAGCAAAGACGAGGTTTTCACCAGGGGGTGAAGTTGCTCTTGTGAGTCGCTTTCCAACATGTGAATGAGGAGCTTCTCACAAAATCAGACAGCAAGACGTGTGATTTTGTTTCATCATTAATTTGTTGGATTGCAGCTCGGTACTGAAACACCCAACAAAAGGACAAGACAAGGGAGGGTGTGTTTAACTGCATTTATTCATCACTTTGGATCATCAAACTATTTTTCCTGTCTTTAATTTCATTTTTTAAATGGTATCACACAAATTTAGTATGCTTTGCTAGTTTCATGATATTTTATTCATCAAATTAGTGCTATTTTACAGGCAGTGTGTACTCTTCTAGAATATGAAGCTCCCCTCAGTTTTACAGAGCGTTACCAGGAGTTTCAGCTCATTGTTTAGCTGTCTGGCCTGATAGCGTTGATTTCTATCACAAAATGCAGCTCTTTTCACCAGAAAAGCTCTAAAAACCGACTGTAGCTATCTGCGTAACACCAAACAACAGACACAGAGACTATGGTGAACATAGTGGAGCATTTAGCAGCTGAAGAGGCAGATAGTGAATGAATATTGGACTTGCATTCATTCATTCATTCATCAACTCCAGAGGAATGATTATGTTTCTACTTAACTGCTGGATGTGTAAATTAGCAACTGTTTGCAAACAAGTTGGCCTTATCAGCTGAAGTCGATGATATGTTGATGTTGACAGCTTGTTTCTGCTGCCCCCAAGTGGCCAAAAAAATCTGTGATTGCAGGTTTAATGCCTCTTGGCACTTCAGGTGATGATGTGCTTTAGTGGTGTGCACAGTATTAACAAGCAAATTAACTTTTGGGCTCTCCTGAGAAAGTTTGGGGCTCCAGGCAAGTTGCCCAATTTGCACAGTTGGTAGTCCATCTTTGTCAGAAAGTCATAGTTTGATGCCATAAATCTTTGAGAGATCAGATTCAGGTCACAGTGGATTTTTATCTCCATACACAGAGTTGTTTATTGACAAAATAAAAGCCCTGCGTCACTGTTTTTTCTGGGCTTTTTGAAGATGCTATGCTTGAACAGTATTATTGATGACTAAGACCCTCTGGTCCGCATGTTTTGTGAGGTAGCTCATGTCCTATTGACTGATGCTGTTTTTATTTGACCTCTGGTTATCTTTTGTTTGCTTTGAAATGGAATTGGTGGGATTTCTGTCAGTAGTTTGTTTGCGGTTGAGGCATAGTGTTGTGCTCAGGCATAGTTGGTCTGTATTGATCAAACGAAGTCAGAGATTGAAACGGAATTAATTTTCTATGATGAATTCAGACAGCAATCTCTACAAACACAATCTACCATCCTGAAGCCACACTGCTCCTTTAGCTCTGTTGCCCAGCTCCTATCGCTCCTCCTGCTCCTCCTGCTCCTCCTGCTCCTCCTGCTCCCCCCTGCTCCACTGTACTTTCTCTCCCTCTCTCCCTGCTCTGCCTCTCGTCCCTCAGAGCCCTCAGACGAGCTCCATGTAGTCCAGCTGCCGGGGGGGCTTCCCGCTGAGCCGGCCCTGCTGGGATTTGCCCCTCTGGCTGTGGACGGGGCCATAGCCCACCACCTGCGCCACTGTCCCTACCACCTCCGCCTCCTCAAGAGCTGGCTGATGTCTGGTCAGGAGCTCCCACAATCCCTCCACGGTCAGCCTCTGTAGACCGCTCTCCCTTCCTGTTGCCTCCTCCTTCTCCTCCTCCTCCCTCTCGCCCCGTTCAGCCAGTGCTGGGGCGAGTGGGACGCTGCTGATGCCAGTTGAGCTTTGCATCTACTGTAGTTCAATGCTTTACTTTTTCAGTCTGGTTTTCCTTCTGTGCATTCATCCTCTCTCCTTTTCTTTTTGGCACATCTGCAGCCCTGCTCCATTTCATATCATTTAATGTAAACGTGTTCCTATTTTTCTTTATTTTGCATGTCTGCCACAGGGTGCAACTCTTGCTTTGAAAGCAGGAAATGTCAGTTTTCTTCTGCATACAGAACTTAAAGTCACAGTGAAATCCAAACACACCTCTGACCCATCGTAGAGTACTTTGTAGTTAACTACCATGTGTTATACAGTGGCATTGTGTCGATACATTTGTAATCTACTATTTTTTTTGCTTATTTATAATGTTGTGTATGTGACTTTTATACATAGATATGTTTTACTCTATTTTTAGGGTTTCTATTTAACATTTGGTCAGGGACAGCAGATGAAAAGTAGCCTTTTAGGCATTTTTTCTGATGATAAATGAGCATTGTCCAAGACAAATATTAATAAATAAATATGCTCTGCCAGTCATAACTACTGATTAAGTGCAGTTTTACACAATAGTCAGCTAGTCGTCCAAAATTACATATGATTGGGTACATTTACATAAACGTCCCTCAGTTCAGTTCAGGAGAGTTCGATCAAAAATGATTTTTTGAAAAAACGAGATAAGTTAACATTTAACACAAGGACACAGGATTAAAACTCATATTTTTTTTTTTTTTTCATTTCACTATGTCTTTAAGTCCTGAAGTCTGTTTTGTCCCCCAGTCCTTCCTTGCACATGATTGGACACCTATTGTGCAATTTCTGGAACTAGAAAAAGCGACAGTATAATGTGACAAACCTTAATATTTGTAATCTAAATATTGAGATTAATCTACACAAGGAGGACTGATTGATCTACATGCATGCTGGGTGTCAAAACAAGTCAGACAAACTGTTTAGGCTCGTCTAACTGCATTGTGTGCATGCTCCATGCTGAGGAGTGGTTTATTGAGAGAATTCCCTAGAAACGGACCATTTGTTCAACAATGAGCTCTGTCTGTAAGAGTCAGCTGTTGGTGGCACCAGTTTGGCCTTCACGCCGGGAGGTCACGACTCGGCACCGCTGCGTCTCCCCAAGCACTCCCGAAATATGTTTCCTGGCCAGGTGGCAGATATTTCAGAGGCTGTTGAAAGATTTGGGTCATCATCTCATCCCTCATTTTAATTGGCTAAATAAGTGGTGGCCTGTTCACAAACTCCTGATTTTGTGAAGTGTTTCTGGCTCGTTGTGTCTCCTTAACTGAGCTGGGAAATTCTTATTTTGCAGTCAGCAGCGACAACCGTCTGTGATAACTTACATATGTTTTTATTTGCTTCTGGCAGATTGAGATTTTTTTTTTTTTTTTTTTTTTTTTTTTGGCTAAATCACATTTTATGATTTTTTTTTTGCTCTCTTCTGTCCTGCCTTTGTGTTCAGCTGTGTTGGTAGATGGTTGAGTGAATGGTGCAGTGTAGCATCAGTGTTTTCTGCTCCCACTGCATCTGGTGTGTGAGCTGAATTTTATATCTACACAGAGAGGCTGCAGCAAGGCAGGAGGACGATAAATGCCATCTTATGTTATTTAACAGTCCAACTAGCCACTTTATTGGACAGTACAGAATGAACAGTTGAAGGTGAGGTTAAATGCCATGTAGCAAACCTAAACTTGTCAATATATAATACACATATTACACCAAAACACGTCCTCCTGAGGCTTTGTAACATCAGTTTAAGTGTTAATTGTCTTTTGTCACCAAAGCTTTGGCAGGAAGACCTTTTCATGTTGAACAGCGATCTTACCTCTAATGAATAAAGCTGCTTTAACCAACATCCAGTGAGGAAACGTTTTACAGTCTAAGACGGGTGTTAAAGTTAGCTGCCTTTGATGTGTCCTACTTTCCTGGTTCTGTTTTTCTTTGGCCAAATATCTGATTTACTCCACAACACAAAGGCCTACAAAGAAATGTCATATAGAGATATAAAATGGAGTGGTAGCTGGAAAACTGAACAGATTTTTATAACCCTCAAATGATTAATAACTTTCTAGATGTCCATTTGTTGTGTGATGTTCTGTGAGTTGATCCCATGAGAAACATGAACTGTGAGCAGCTCCACTCAAACCTCGATGTGAAAATGAGGAAATTCACATCTTGGCCCCTCAAGGCCTCGGATGGTTCCCGTCCATTAACTGCAGTTTGCTCCGCGTGTGTCGTTTATATTAGACAAGGCTGACCAGCATGCTCCTCTCTGGGGATGTGGATGTGCTGCTTCAACCTCCGTCCATTCCCTTTTTTTTTGTTTCATGGTATTGCTTCATCGTGGAGTTCTTTGTCGGGCTGCACTGAATGACACTGGATTGTATTTGCTTTAAGTTTGTGTGTAAAACTCAGCTTACCATGGCACAGTTTGTGTTTGTGGTTAGAAGTTGTGTTTTACACAGTTGTACACATTTTTTTTTTTGCCATTTTATGAAAGCTAAATATGCAGTACACAAAGTAATTAATATATGCATACATACTTCTGCCAGCCCAAAATAAAAGCACATCAAAGTAATTGACATAAAGATAAATATGTACAACATGATTGTTTGCAAACACAAAACTGTCAAATCATACAGAGTACAACGCTACACCAAGGATTTGTTTTATTAAATCTACTTTTTTAAGATACAAAGGGTTGTGGTCAATTCACTTTCAATCCATTAATTACCAAAACTAGAAAAACCATTGCAATAAATTTGATCATTAAGGAGAAATCGTATTTTATGTTGCCCGCCTCATCATTAAGGTCAAATGTCAGAGTCCACTACAACTCGCTGTCTCGTTCAGCAGATAATTATGTGGTTTATTTTGCATTCCTGTGCTGTCGGGATTATTGGATATCTAACTTTACCAGAGGAAGATAGAAGGTGGAAATCTTTCCCTGTCCATGTTAAAAACACGTGCTCATACCCGAACCATAGATTAGATTGTTTGCCAGTGACTCCTAAAACAACATATATGACCGCTGGTTAATGTTGTGAAATGGAACTACTTGCTTAGGTTTAGGAAAAGATCATGGTTTGGGTTAAAGCTAGTACCGTGACGTGGTTACGTACTAACGTAGTTGTGTTGGTTAACATTTACTTTTGGTACAGGACATGAACAGCGGTCTCCTGGGTAAAATTCCTGTGTTTGTTTGACCCATCCATCCACCCCAACCTCCTCCTTACACAGACTTTTGTTGCTCTTTATTCTACGTCACATGACTTTGTCCTTTGCTCCCGACTTCATTACTCCCACTAGAGACAAACATGGGTTCTGTTAAGCTGCTTGCAGAGACGACCGATACAGCTGGTTTTTTTGGATGATGATGGTCTGTAATTAGTAAAGCTGCTCATATTTTTTACCCACTAAATGATTAACCTTCTTTTTGTTAACCTCAATCCACTATTGTTGTCTACAGACTTTCTGTATTTTATATCCAACATTTCATTAAATAGAAAAAAAACATTTAAGCAACCATTGACAACCACTATGACTGACATTAGCTGATGGTTACTTGATAAATCATATTATGCATCATTTGCTTATGTGCAAAAACACAGCTCTGTAGGTGTTTTATTTTAGGAAATTAACACAATTATGATATCCAGAGAATATACTGGCACAAACCAAATCCACCATCACTTTCCATATAAGTCGTGCTTGATTTCAAAAACTTTAGATGTATATCCATCATGTTTACGCACTCTTTAGGTTAATAAATACTTTTTTGTGTGAGTGAATTTTGAATCAGAGTGAATTGATCCACACCCCCTTATATACAGTATATAGCACTTTCCCAAATGATCAGAACATCCCACTTTTGTTAACAAGGTCAAACTAACCAAAGAAGGAAATTAACACCAGCCATGTTGCTGATTTGTTTACATTAATTTTGGCTGGTAAGTTTGTGCAGTGCAGCTACTGTCAGAGGCCAGACTGTACGTAAACTGTACCAGCCACTGTAGAAGGTAACAAGCCACTAATTTTAGATCTTACAGTAGCCTAAAAAAAAAGTCTGTGTGGCTAGTTAACAAATAAAAATGGCTGCTGAGTTTTGGGACCTGCTTGTCAATATATGGCATCAAGAGAATGAGCAGACAAACAACATGCACAGAGAGATGTGTGTCACCACTCCTCCTCTGGTCGGATGGAGAAGTGGTACGACCGGCTGTGTTTCTGTCCGTCTGTCTGTGCTGCAGGGTTTGAAGGCTGCTCCATGGTGCCCTCTATCTACCCGCTGGAGACGCTGCACAACTCGCTCTCTCTGAAGCAGGTGGACGAGTTCCTCAACACGGTGTGTGAGAGCAGCAGCGAGGCCCACGCCAAGACCATGAAAGGTAGGCCTGCATAGTCCGGGTTCAACATTAAGGGTTTTTTTTTTTCACTTGCCCGGTCGGACAAATGGATCTACTTGCCCAAAGTCAATTTTTACTTGCCTCTACACAAATAGTTTTATTTATTAGCGGTTATCAAACAACAATAAACACCAACGGTCCTTCACATACACACAAGGAAACCAATACATTTTTTAGGCCAAACTTTGGGATGCTCTCGCAGACCTGACCACAGTGATTCTCTTGAATGAATGAATGACACAGCATCATGATTATTTGTAGATTTTAGTCCCTGATTGCAAATTATTTGTAACCAAATATTAAATATGATGACTATCGAGTTTAAGTCAACTTTCCCAATTCCTTTCTGCTGAAAAAAGGCTGATCTGAATGCAAACACAACTGCAGTAGAGCCAACTCAACAAAAAACTCTTAAAATATTAAACACTGCACTTTGGTTCTATTAAGTAAGATGAGCTTCAGTTTTTGGAAACTGATCTTAATGTGTTTTTTTTCTGTCTTCGCTCCAGCGCTCTCCAGCCTGTTTGACTCTCAGAGCCAGACGTCTCTCTACAGCCCTCAGCAGCCGCTGTCCTCCTCTGGATCTGAAACATCTCTTCGGCCGCCAAGCCAGCCTCTATGGCGTAAGTGTTTTCAATTATTTTATGGCATTATGCAATATGTAGGCCCACTTTTATCTCTTCTGATAGAAGTCTGTATGTAAATGCAGTGATGGGGATTAGAACCAGAAAAATCCCAGTAGGCGATTTGTCAAATCACCTACTGACTACAATGAAAGAAAGTACTGTTGTGTACTTCCTGTTTTGTTTTTTTGTGGATTCTATTTAAAAGCATATATTGTAAAATAGAAAAATAACACATTGATTAGAAAGACACTGGTTTTAAATCCCTATTCTGTGTGGTAAAAATCTAAATGTACTCAATCACTCCAAGTGGTCAAAACAGTTATTCATTTATACGCTGCTTGGCGGCTATCTGTTTCATATTCTGCCTTGAACCAGGCGTTTAATCCTCAGCCCTTCCACTGGAGCTCCCATGAGTGAAAATTAGTAGCAAGTACAAATGAGAAGCAGAGTGAAAATGGCCACGTACGCTCTTGGATCAAACATGGATTAAGATAAAAAAATGCCTTCCACACAGTCAACATGACCTTCACGTACTGTAGATGTGATAAGAACACCATGAAGCTATTGCGCAACTCCTGCAGCCTCAGGCAACATTATTTAAAGGCAGGTAGGTAGGTGGGTGGGTATAAATTAGTTTAGTAATGAGTTCTTAATTTGACATTTCTGTTTGATAAATTAAATGATGAATTGCGCTGAGATTGTTCTGTCAACTGTCAACTAATTGATGATCAATTAATTGTTTCACTACTTTGAACATTTTAAGTTTCCCTGGGTAAGAGCATCATCTAAAATGACTAAAATGTGCATATTAAATAAAAGTTTTTCATGACAAAACAAGCTGTATTTTAGTAAACAGGCCCTGAAACTGTCAAATGAGCTAAATAATGTAAGAATGTAAATGCCCGTGGCCACCCTGTGGGATTAGCATCAGTTATAAAACTTCAGTAAAATAGGACTCCTTTTTAATGTTGTCACCCTCTTCATTTTCTTCTCCACCTCTTTTCTTCAATCTTTTTCTTTTTAATCCCCCTGGGTGGTGAGGTGTTTAATTTAGCCTTTTCCCAGTGGTGGTTGATGAAGTATCTTTCTGAAGTATCTTTTACTTATTTTCTCTTCTATCTCCCCTTTTCATCCCCCACTTGTGTATTTTATTTACGTTTTGCACACTTTGGGTGGCTTTTTATCTCTCTGTCGATCTCATTCATCACACGGTGTTCATGCAGAGATGCTGGAGGTTACAGCTGGATGAATAACAGCACATTTATTCTGCTGGTGGTGTGACACTGTTTGTTATCCTATTGGCTGAAGTTACAGGACAGCTGTCACTATAGTTCAATAAATAAATAGGTCTACATTTAAAAAAAGGTCATTTTTCAAAGGACCACATTTATTTTATTTCAGAATTCCACATGTATTTATTTCAGGGGAATATTTATAAAAAATAAAAACATAAATTATATATATATATATATATATATATGCCTCATTTGTGTATTTTATTTAAATAAATATATTTAAAAATAAAATAAATAATTGATAATACATATAAATATATTTAGTGCCGAATATATTTATTTTAGGATTTATTTCATAGCCATGTATTTATTATATAGGCATTATTATTATTATTATTATTAATAACAATAATAATAATAATAATAATAATAATAATAATAATAATAATAACTGGGTTTAAAATGGCCTTAAATATTCATTATTTTATTGACTAATGACTGGAGAGAGAACTTCATGTTAAAATGTACTGGAAGTCATCTTAATCTTAAAGTATATTCTAGTCAGATTATTAACACATTGACGTGCATGTGGCTTGATTTATGAAACCCCCAAAAAACTGTTGTTCATAAAGTTCTCCATGGCAACAGAAGCTGGAGATGACGCTGTTGCTGTCCTGTCGTACCGGATCACTCCCCTCTTCTTTGTTCACTTTGTGTCCCTCCACATGACGCACACACTAACAAATAGGACACGCTCAGCCTCTCAGAGGGCGGAAAGTAATGAGATTCATACTTCCATCAGAGTTTTTAAAAATGTAGGATTTGTACCAGAGGATTTATCCGTTTTCAATCCGTGCGTACGTGTATTAAGTAAGGATAGACCGATTAATCGGTCGGCTGATTAATCGGGCCGATTAATGACATTTTGAGATAATCGGCATCGGCCAGATCACAGGTCGATTAAAGTGCAGAGTGTGCAGATCTCCAAAAGGACCAAAAACAAAGAGATGCTGCTTGGTGGCCCTGTGCACTAACATTGTTTTTATTTATGCAAGTTTATACATTTCAGAAACAAAGAGATGCTGCTATCTGCTGAAAAAGTGTTAAATAAATGTTCATTTAAGTTCATCAATTTTGTGTCACATTTGTTATTATTATTATTATTAATACTATTTTTAAATTGTTGTAGGCTATTTTATCAGATGCAAAAAAAAAAAAAAAAAATCAGCCATCGGCTGCTCTGCTCTCTCAGTATTGATATCGCTCGACCACTAGATCTGTGTTTCTGAGCTACAAAAATAATTGACTGAATTATGTGTTGTTTTTTTTAAAGATGGCAGTATCCCCTCCAGTGCTGTATCCAGTGCGGGCCCCTCCTCCCCGATCACAGAGAGCTCCGGCCCGAACTTCAGCTTCAGTGAGTAGACTCTTTGTCAGAACAAAAAACACAAGGACTTCTGGGTATCTAAGAGCAAGATCTGAAGACCTTGGTTTGTCCGTCTCTCTGTGCTTTCACTCATCTTCTCCTCTGTCCTTCTGCTCACATTCACACCGGAGGAGACGCTGATTCTGGAGAGGCTTCTCTGCCTCGAGTATTACAAACAATCAGACTGTAAATATGAACACAGACTGCACACACGTGATCACCTCTCTCTGCTCCGTGAAAGAGAGAAAACACTGGACCTTCAACAGTTTTAAATCTCTTCATCCTCATTCATGAAAAACCAGAGTAACAGTGCATTGAGCAAACATTCAGACCAGTTGTGCCTTTAGTTTAATTTGGATGCTGCCTACGCTAAACCAACAACGAAGCCTGTTTGTTTTTGTTTTTTTAACCCAAGTGCTGTTTTTGCAAATTATCTCACACACCAGCTGCCTCATCTCTGACCTCAGACGTGTGTGACTGAAATACAGACTGCGAGTCAAAGTGTCGACCGTCATTCATTTGCATTTGAAGTATTTTTTGTTGTTGTGCTGCAGCACTGACGCTATCCATTCACATCCCACTCTGACACAAAACAGGCTGTTGATTTTTAAATTCAAGTGAAATTTAGTAACATTTGAACACTTTGACTTGCAGTTTGTTTCAGCAGCAAATGTCTGCACATACTGTCGGCTTAAAAGAATAATTTGACATTTTGGCAAATGCACTTTCTTGCAGGGAGATAAATATGAGATGACCAACACCACTCTCACATCTGTCCGTTAAATACGAAGCTCCAGCCAGCAGCAGGTTGGCTTTGCTTTGCAGCCTAAATTTACATCCCTTATCACAAAGTCAGAGTGTAAAAGTAAATTTACTTTTCTCATAGATAGACAAACTACACATTTTCTAAAACTAAGAAATAATAGGGTATGTGGTATGTAAGTCTGATGTGTTTTAAACTGTTGTGTAAGCACATACTGCGTGTAAATCTAAAATGGAACACAGGGAAGTCCCCGTTGTTGTTGTGGTCAGTATTTGCGAGCCATGGTTACATTTCTCAACACTGCACTTCCCACATCCAAATGAATGGGAGGACGCAATGTCCGATTTGTTGATTTTCATTTGAACACTATAGTTTTTATTTGAATTAAACAAAGATATAAATAATATAATTGAGCTTTAAGCCACCTACAGATGATCAGCGGTAAAACCGCTCTGCGCAATTAATTTTGCTGTGACGTGGCGCACCGCTCAAAACGGCCACAGAGCGCTGCACTCAAAGTTTAAAAATGTTTCAACTTTGACCTTGTTGCCGCTGACCTTTCAAAGCGCAACCAATGAGATTACAGCTTTATATGGCGGAGCCAGAAGCGATTGTGATGTATACCTGCGCTGTGCTTTGCCTCTGCCAGTGTCTGCACTATATTCTGCGCCCTACCTTGCGGTGAGCGAAGAGCAAATCTTCTTATCATCTAAAGGCAGATTTAGAAGTGTTGGTTGTTAGATTTTGTTCCCATTAGTCAGAGCCAGGCTAGCTTTTTCTCAGTTTTCAGTGTTTGTGCTAAGCTAAGCTAACCCGCTGCTCATGTGATATCAATCTTCTCATATAGTAGTAGTAGTATTTTATTCAGTCATCATACACAATACAATAAGTACAAACAGTGTATACAATACATACATCAGTATACAAAACAGTCTATAAACAAAGTAATTAATGATGAGAATTTAGTGATAACTAATCTCATCTAACTCTTGGTAGCAAATAAACGTATTTCCCAAAATGTCAAACTATTCCTTTAAGACTAGTATGTACACATTAGAAATCTAATGATGGACCTTATTCTGAGGCCATTTGAACCTAAAGTATTAAAGGAGCAGGTGACCACAAAAATTGCCTCCTGTAATCGTGCAAACATCAGGAATCTGACACGTTTATGATTTCAGAAATTACAAACGAATTATTCTCAAGAATCTGGAGAGGTATGAGTTATCATTTCAATGCTCGGTACCTGCTGTATATTCAAAGTACTTTTTGCTCACTGAATTTTTTTGTTTACTTCATAAAACCAAAATCATAAAAAAATATTTTTTTAAAGTACATTTGTTGTATCATGTAAAACTCGAGCCAGTTTCATCAAACTGTATTAGTCTTTTCAATGACCGTCTGCTGTTAAATGGAAACACAATGTATCTGTAAATGTGCCTTTAAATGAACATTTAATAGAGTAGAGTATTGTAGATACTGTGGGTTCCCTGCTGTATTTTTATTACATTTTCATTTCGAGGGGGTTTACAAATCAAAAATGGTTTCGAGAAAATCTGTGGTGTAGTTTTATTTAAGAGTTAAAGGGACGAACCACTTGATTAAGTAAATAGTATAAATGTACTTTTACATAATGAAAACTCAATTGATGCTGAATTCTCTGCTGTCACACCAAATTATGTGTATTTTAATGTAAAATGAATCAAATGACTGTAATGATTGAATGAGTGGTACTCAGGTAGAAATATCAGATGTTTGATCAACATGTAACTGAACTGGGGGTCAATTCACTTTCAATTACCTTGAAAATGACTAAATTTGGTGGTTAATCTACTTTAAACTCCAAAGTTCCAAAACACTTTTATTACTTTGACCAAAACTCGTAGAGTTTAATCTCTATCATAAAACAATGACTTGCAGTTTTATTATAATTGAGGTCTATAATTATGAGCATTATGTTCAGAGAGTACTTTCTGCAACACTAAAGTATAAATTGAGGAAATAAAACGTCTCCCTGCTCATTTCAAAAATTGAAAAATTGAAAATGAACTGACGCCCAAAAACCTGCTGTAGAACAAACAAATATATATTTTAGTAATCATGGAGAGAGTTTTTTTGTTTTAGATTTAATAGTACTAATGATTTATTTTTTACCTAAAGTTGGGTTGACGTAGGTAATTTTACTTTTTAGTGTATTTATGTGATTATTTAATGTGTTATTTAATACCAGCCAAAGAGGAGGAGGAGGAGGAGGAGGTGTGTTTCCGTTTGGCTGCTGGAGAACAAAGTCCTGGTTTAATGTCTAGAATGTGTAAAACATTTCTGTCGATCTCCTGAGATTCAGGTTACGCTGTAATGTTGGAAAGAGGAAGAGGAGGTAATAAAGAAAAACATTAAACAGTGAAAACATTGTTCGACATGTTATCAAGCTCAACAAATCACATGTTCACACCTGCCACAGGCCTGTGTGTGTGTGTGCGCTTGTGCGCGCGCGTGTGTGTGTGTGCGTGTGTGTGTGTCTGCGTGTGTCTGTGTGTGTGTGTGTGTCTGTGTGTGTGTGTGTGTGTGTGTGTGTACGTGCATGCGTGTGCACGTCTTTATTAATGGCCCACAGTCCAGACTCATAAGCCTTTTACTGCTCCATAAACAAAGTTCCTTGTCAACACACACACCTCCCTCTCCTTTTAGTCCATCCATCCTTTTTTCTTGAGCTCTCCTTTCCCCCCCCCTCTCTTGTTCCTTCCCTTCTCATATTCTTGTCTCCTCTCCTCGTTTCCTCCCCTCGTTTCCTCCCCTCTCCTTGTCTCCTCTCCTCGTTTCCTCCCCTTTCCTTGTCTCCTCTCCTTGTTTCCTCCCCTCTCCTTGTCTCCTCTCCTTGTTTCCTCCCCTCTCCTTGTCTCCTCTTCTCGTTTCCTCCTCTCTCCTTGTCTCCTCTCCTTGTGTACTCCCCTCCTTGTTTCCTCCCCTCTCCTTGTCTCCTCTTCTTGTTTTCTCCCCTCTGCTTGTCTCCTCTCCTTGTTTCCTCCCCTCCCCTCTACTCTCCTTGTCTCCTTTCATATCTTCCCCATCTTTTCTCTTGTTTTCTTCTTCTCTTCTCATCTCCTCCCGTCCCCGTCCACCGTCCCCCCCACCCTAATTTGTCCATTGTTCCCCTCTTACTCTCCTCTTCTCTCCCCTCCTTTTTCCCTACCTCTCTTCTCTCGTCTTTTTGTCTCTCCTCGTCTCCCACTCCTCTCCAAACAGTTTTTAAGAATAGTGATGACTCATGCCTCCTCCTATTGCTCCCATGCGTCGCCATGGCGACACCCAAAGATGTAATTGACTCTTCCTGAGAGACGCTGGGTGACTGGAGAGAGGGAGGTAGACAGCGGGAGGGGGGGGAGACAGAGGGGGGGACAGACAGAGACCGCCGACTCACCGGAAGCCAAACACTGATGTCATTCATTCTGTTTGGATGTTCTTTCTCTCAGGCTTTATTTCCCACGCACCCACGCACGCACGCGCACGCACACGCACACGCACACGCACACACTCACGCGCACGCGCGCACACACACACAAAATACAGTTTAGTGAAAAATGGCAGTAGATATCTTTCAGGGTGAATGCCTTTTCAGCCCTATTCATATTGTTTTGACAAAAAAACTGACCAAGAAAAAGTGATACACAGGTGGGTTAGGAAGTCTGTGGATAAATGTCTGTGGAGGAGATGATTATTACAGATTAAACAGCAGAAACAAACAAAAACAAAGTGCTACTTGGCACAAAGTCATCTCAATTGTTTGTAGAAAGGCGTAGGTTTCTTATTTACACGGCGTTTGCTAACAAGCAAGCTACCATGCTAGCATGAGAGCAAATTTGCCTCAAGGGGCTTCACAATCTGTGCAGAATACGACGCCCTCTGTCTGTCCTTAGACCCTCGATTTGGATCAGGAAAAACTTCCTAAATGGAAGAGCAACCGATGAGGGAACTCTCTTCCAGGATGGACAGACGTGCAATAGAAATAAAATAGAAAATCAAGCGGTTTGCATTTCTAAATCTATGTTTTGTTTTTCTTGGAGATAAGTAGATTAATTAGTTGTTGCCGTGCCAAGATATTTATGCAGCTACAAATATGTTAAACACCACAAAATGTGGTTTTAGCCGTGTAAGATTTAAAGCAAAAATTGTTTCTAAAGCTTCTACATTGTGAGTTCCAGCAGTCAAAAGTAAAAAAAAGAAAGCCATTTATAGATGAGACAGAGAGGAGCCTCAGTGAATCAGAACGTAATACAGACACAGAATGGGCTGAGGGAAAGTGCAAAAAAGTGAATTGCATCGTTACATAATCAAATACTCTGCAGAATTAATTGAACATCATAAAATGAAGGTGTATAACAATGTAAGAGTCATTTTAGATGCTTGGCAATTAAACTGTTTTTTTAAAAACAAACAGGTAATGACTTTGCTGACTCATGCTTTAATGGTTTTAAAGCCAGTGTGTGGCTGAAAGCCCTCACTTACTGCATGAATCAGCAGAGTAAAAAAAAAAAGGATAAAAGATGCATTGGATGTAGGGGTGGGGGAAAAACTTATTCATGTAAGAATCAAGATTCTTATCTTCTATTATTCTGAATCAATTCAGCTTCCAAAAAACAATTTTTAGAAGTGTTTTTTTTTCTACAAAAGAACCGAGATATTGCTACTGATGTGAACACCAAGTCAAAGTTCTGTCGAGCATACAAAACACCAGTTTAAGTGTTATTTTGGGTACAATTTATTTTTTGAAATTGGCAAGTTTTTGAGAAATAAAAATGCAGCTAGCCTAAACCAACCCATTGTATTTATGTAACAGGCAGCATTTTTATTTTTTGTATAACTTCAACTTGTTTTTCTTGAAGTCACTGAGAATTGAGAAATACTAAAAACTTTTTAGCTTAGCATGAATAAATGTTAGCCTACCTTTAGGTTTGACTTTATGTGTTTACATTGTTGCAATAAGTTGATGTAACTTTTTCAAATATAAAAACTCCATAATCTGATACACACTTTACACACTACTCTGCTTTCACACCATAATATGCCACACCGCTTTTATTAACGCACGGCGGACTGGAGTAGATCCTAAAATTGGCACCCCTATGTACTGAACCAAGAAATGATTTTTTCCCCTTTTTTAAAGATTATTTATAGGGCTTGTATTGCCTTTATTATTAGATAGAGCAGATGGAGAATGACAGGAAAGGGGGGGGAATGGCTGCAGGTTAGATTTGAATGATATTGTATATTTCCAGTAATTTCAAGAAATGGAAAAATCGACTACAGACTGAGGTTTACACAAAGATCCCTTTAGGTTTTTTATTTCTTGTCACGTCTTACATGTTTTTGTTTTTTTTTCAACTGTAGGATGTCACCGTGTCCCAACTTTGCTCCTACTATTCACCGACTTAGCTTTTTCTCAGCTAATTGCCTGAAATCTAAATGAAAATACACAGAGAGAAGTGTGAGGGAAAGACGAGAGCAGAGTAACTGTTAGTTGTGCTGAAGAGAGAATTACCGTCATCGAGTCTCCATCCAAAAGTCGACAGGAAGGCAGGAGGGTGTCCAGTTAAACCTTGAGTGCACGCCCACACTGCATCCTCAATTCCCTCATAACCCTCTTCCAAAGTCAAAATGCATCGTCATGGAAACCTGGCGGAGGGGGTTGTTTTGCTTGGCGACGTGGCAGCCGAGCAGCAATGTGTGGGCTCGGTCACCCCGCTACATCGATCACTACAAAGTGCATATGTAATCGTGACGCATCCAAGGTGAGACTGCAAACAACAGGCCACATTTCTGTCTTTTCTGTTTCACTTTTTTTTTTTTTCTTCCTGAGTGCAGGAAGAAAAACAGTGAGAGGTTAGACACTTTACTGCAGGGGAGAAATGAAACGAGAGACGAAGATAAATTAGGAGCCATCCATCAGCGGCCGTAATGAATGCAGAGTGTGTTACAACATCAGGTGTAGGTGTGGATCCATCATGGTTGATTTTGGAGCCCAGATTGATTTGCCCTCCCTCCCCCATCTCTCAGGGAGTAAGATTATCGAGTCGTTCTCTTTTCCCTCGCTGCTCAGTCAAAGATCTGTAAATATCAAATGGAAAACTGCTAAGTTATTTTGACAAGTGGGGAGTGAGAATTGAGCAGTGCTGCTGATGGATAACTTCATCTTTCCACCTGACAAATCAAAGCCGATCAGCAAGCTCTCGTCTACAATACTGCAGCCAACTGCTCAGTTCCTTACCTCATACTTAATTTACAGATTCACTGCTTGTACAAGAGCACGAAGCTTTTATGCACAAAAACCCATAAAGGTCTGATTTTTAACTTCTGGTTAGTGTCATGTAATATTTTGTGACAGATCTCATCAGTCAACAGTGCAGGACTTCAGCAGATTCAGGTGAGTATTTCAAAGTTTGGCAAAAACAACTTTACTACTGAGGATTTATCCATTTTCAATCTGTACATATGTGTATTAAGATCTGTGTTTCTGAGCTACAAAGTTAATTGACTGAATTATGTGTTGTTGTTGTTGTTTTTTTTAAAGATGGCAGTATCCCCTCCAGTGCTGTATCCAGTGTGGGCCCCTCCTCCCCGATCGGCCTGAACTTCAGCTTCAGTGAGTAGACTCATGTCTGGAAAAAAAACCACAAGGACTTCTGGGTATCTAAGGGCACGATCTGAAGTCTCTCTGTGCTTTCACTCATTTTCTCCTGTCCTTGTGTTCACATTCACACCGGAGGAGATGCTGATTCTAGAGAGAAGCCTCTCTGCTTCCAGTATTACAAACATTCAGACAGTAAATGCTACTTTACGTTTTCGTTTCAGAGGGCAGAAACTGTCAGCAACACCGAGACTGAAGTAATAAGGTAAGACCAATGTTTTGTTTTTGTACCGTGACTTCTGTTTCTGTCTGTTTTTAATTTTGCCTACATAAATAAAGTGTCACAATTTCAATTCTAAATCGAAAATCGATCAAAAAGAGCTTTCAGTTTTAAAGCAGTGTGGTACATTCCCCCCAAAAAATATCACACTTGGTACCATGTAGCCTATTTTTTTTTAAAGTAGAATTTGAAAATGTAAATGGAAGTTGTTTTTGCATCTTTATTCATAAAACAAAACGATGTTGTCGGCACAGTGTTGCTTTGAGCTGAATGCTGACATCAGAATGCATCACAATGACAGCATGCTGATGTTTAGCATGTATAATATTTACCATGTTCACCTTCTCAGTTTAGCATGTAGCAGTAAGCATAAAGTACAGTTGAGGTCAATGGAAATGTTTTTCAGGTATTTGGTCATAAACCAAAGTAAAAGTGAAATCTTAACCTGATGACGCTGGATGACAAGTTAAAGAATCAGCAGATTTATTATAATTCATTTTGAGTCTGTGTACCAAATTTCATGACAATCCATCCAATAGTTGTTGTATTGTGAAGGTTTGGGCCCGTTTTTCTGAGCACAATTACACAGTAGAAACTAAGTAATTGTTGAAGTCACTGCTGCAACAGAAGCAAATAACTGTTTGTCCCCCAGCTGGAACTAACCACAGTTAATGAGAACGCCCACATAAAGTAATAAACAAATAAAAAGAGAACTAGATTCCTCTTTTTTCATCCTGCTGGAGACTCAGTTAAGAGCTCACGCATTCGTTGGTGGAAAATAATTGGTTTTCGATAAATTGGTTTTAAAAAAAATCTATGAACTCTACAAATAAAATGTCACAGTGGCTTTGGTATACACAGGATAAAACTATATTAAACTGCAGGTAAAAAACCACAGCAGTCATTCTTAGCCCCTGTGTCATCCATTACAATCATGGAACATGTTAGCTTTTGATTGCCAAAATATGAGTAAGTTATAACAAATTGCAGAGGATGGGAGGGATAACGATGCAAAGAAAGGATGCAAGTGAGCAAAACAAGGAGGATTTAAGACTAATAAGAAGCATCCTTAGATATTATATATGTGCACCGGAGAGTAAACTCTAAAATGTAAAAAAAAAAAAAAAAAGGTAACTGTAAAATGAAATCTCTCGCTCAGTAAATATCGTGGTCCCAATTCTTTAATAACCAAATTTAGGAATCCTTGTGAAAAATGTTTATGTATTTATAAAAGAAAAAAAAGAAGAATATTGGCAGATGCAGTATATTATATGAATACACACCTGGTTCCCATTTTCAGGTCACAAATGTAAATGTTTGATAGTAATTATCACTAATTTATCAGTATAAAACACGTTTCTCATACAGCACAGTAGATCTTTGTATCGAGTCATTCACTCACATTGTAAGTTACTTCATGTCTTCAATACACAACACCTGCTTCTCTGACAGTGAATTAGAGGCTCGCTTTGCAGATTCATTGAATGTTTAATCTTTTACAACCCAATCTATTTTCATTTCAAAGTGAAAAACAATTCAGATAACATTTTCTTATGGAGGAAATAAAGCCATATCGCCATCTCGTCATGCTGGGTATGTCTCTGTAAACAATATACATTTATAAATTGTAAATGTAGACGCTGTCAAAAGTATCTCTGTCACGCTGCAAATGAATCATGACTCTTCTATCTAGCTGTGAGATTGAGGTTTAATTATACAACCAGTAAATAACTTTGTGTATTTATTGACAAATCTGGTCTAATTGTCCCCAAATCACTCTTAATTTTCTGCAAACTGTATTTCTTCTATATTACCTGCTTAAAACAAACATAAAACAGTAATGTCAGTTTTAATGACTTTATGTAGTCCATCCACATATAGAAAATGTAATGACATTCCCATCTGCCTCATCTGTACTTTGTGTTTAGTGCAGCACTAACTAGCAAACATTAGCACGCTAACATGCTAAACTAAGATGGTGAAACATTATACTTGCCAAACATTAGCATGCTAGCTTTAACTTTTGCCTCGTGTTACACGCCGGTGTAGATACCAACAATGTTTCTTTCTGCTATTTCCTTTCGTCAACAACCACGGCCGAATTAACCACTAGTGCTGCTTTGTACCTGTTGTGGCAGTCCCAGATATGTCAGAAAACCAAACGCTGTCGTGTTTTGGTTCATAAAATCATCCGGAGACGCACTCAGCTCGGTGAATTTCACCACCTTCTCCAGTCTGGATGACTGCCGCTGCTACAGCGGTATGAGTCCAAAGTAAAATGATTTTGCTGTGAATTAATTGAAATAAACGGATCAAAAGAATGATAACTATATCATGATGCAGATTTGTAAAAAGTCTGAATTCATGCATTTTCAGGTCTGTCTGCAAGACGACAAACAACTTTTAAAATGCTTGTTTTCCGAATGCCGTTTGGATCGATCGGGGCTATGATAAGTTTTCGCGGCACACAGATTTCTCACTCGAGTTGAAAAATGTCAACGCTTTTAATAACTCGATCCAATGCATTTATTACTCTCTAACACTCTGACATATACTCTTCTTGATATATAAAATGACCCGTGAAGAGACAAAAGAGAAATTCACGACACACATTTAGATTTAAATGTACTTTAATTGATGATCACCAGGCTGTTTCCCTTTTACAATGAATCTGCAGTAGTTCCTAGTTTTACCAGTTAGATTTAAAGAGACAGAGAAGAGAGATATTGAATATTGCGCTGAGGAAGAAAAAACATAACTAAGATTAATACAATGCAAAAAAGAGAGAGAATCAAACAGAACTACCAATACAGCGTCTTCTTAACAACATGTTAATAGGGCAAACAATAAAAGCACAGCCCAGTATTATATTACTGTAGGTCATTTCAGTACCAGTTAAGACAATTAGCTTTTTTTTTTTTTTCAAATATACCTCTTTAAAATAGCATTGTATTTTTTTAATTATTATTTCCATGTTAAACAATTACATTCAGGATTATAACTAAATAAATCACATGCAGAGATTAGATGGACAGATGACACCATATTATGATAAAATGATATCTTCATTTCAATGCAGGTATGGCGATGAAATTGAACTGAAAGATGCATTTTTTATTTTTTTCATTCTGTATCTTGTCAGTGTTTTGTGTAGTTTTCTTGGTTCAAGGAGTAGTTAGTAGTTTTGACCATACTGTCACTAAAAACCAGCTAAAATGAACAGGTATCACAAGAAGGATCGTTTATATCTTTCATTAGATTTGTTCTCTCCAGAGCCATATGTACAAATCTGTGCACAGTACATAAATGTACATGTAGCATTTGTTTAATTTCATCGATGGTTTTTAAGTCTGCATGTGTTTCAAGTCATATTCAGGAAAAGGAAAAGTTGCAGCTGCAGTTAGTACTATTTCTGTGTTACTGTTAATATGTTTGTTACGGGATCTCAATTGCTTTCTGTCACGTCAGAAATCAAACTTTACTCCTCCAGGAGCAGAACCGTAATTGAAATGACAATTTTGTCAAAACGGAAAAACAGCATCTGCTCTCATTCCGTGCTCCCTAAAATGTATTTGTGTCCAGGCTGGTTGTGAGTGTTTGTTTTCTATTTATTTTTTTTTTGTTTCTCTTATTGTTTTGATCCAGCAGCATTCGCATGGTAGTACCAACTCTACATTCAGAAAAATAGATCTCCTCTATAGTGCATTCAGCTTCTGTATAGTCATACAGTTCAGTATTGAGTGATTCACAGCATTCTACTTGATGCCTTGAAAATCTCAAGGCTGCGTATTTGGAATCTGCCAACTTAAAAACATTATTCAAAGACAGTACAACATATCAGACAAAATCTGATCCGTACATTGAAAAGCTTCTTTTTGCTCGTTTTCAAGGGAGTCGTTTTGAACCTTCTCTGTCCCCTCAGCGTGCACGTTTGAATACAGTTAATCAACTCCCTCCAGACTGCGGTGAATACTTGTGCGTGCCCAGCTGTTTAATATACAACCTGCATCAAACTCAGTTTCTCCCCAGTGGGATAAAAAAAAAAAAAACAAGAAGCTTATGTCTGCCTCTGAATCATCACAAGCATGAGATGCATATCAAGGCGTACACAGTGCATAATGGACATGTATAATATATTAAAGGGAGGCCAGGCAGAGCAAAGAGCACAGAGGAGGCTAGATGAGGTATAAGGTACAGTAGTGTGAGCGTTATGAGTTTTACAGGGAAAGAAAATGGCACTGGTCCCAGGCTAGCACCAGCTGACAACACGCTCTAGCCTTCTATATGGAGTTTGCTCCATATTTTGAATCAGATTGAGTGAAGTTAAACTGTGCAAGCAGAGGATCCTCCCTGCTTTTCGTTGGCAACATCCTGACAATCAATCTGTCATCAATAGAAATCCGAGCCTCCCCATCTCCATCGCCCGCAGCCTGGCCCGTCCCCTAGCATCACATCAGTCCTCACAAAACCAAAATAACAAGCATGTGATGAGCCATCTTGGTAAAAATGTATTTCTTATTTAGACAAAAAAAGTAAATAAAAATAAAAAATAAAAAAAAATCAGATTTGCTTCCCAGCACAAATTTGGAGAAAATTAAACCAGAATTAATTGCAAATGTAAATTTGTTACTCTAAAATGAAACTTAATGTAAATTCAATGCAAGCATACTGTATGAGCGACTCTCTAATCCGGCTGTGAACACGCAGAAAGACCTTTCATACTGAACCCACGGAAAAGTCACTCGCCACACGAACCGCGCTGCGTTATAAAAACAGCTACTCAGTGTATGCTCACACACACACACACACAAAACTAGTTCAAACTTTTATATCTGCGTCCAGTACAATCATAATCATCACATTCATGCTCATTCTATAAATATTACTCTGGGATAAATATTAGGTAATTGCTTCATAATTAAGACGTCGTCCCTTACTTAACAGCAAGCTCAATTTGGTGGAACATCTTGTACATTATTTTTTATATTACAATGAAAAGTTGTTTTCTGCTACTATACTCACTCTCTGTGCTTCAACTACAAACCAACATCCAACTTCTAAAACTCTCAGAAAAGTACATTCCTATTTGGTGCAATACTTTGCTCAAAGACATTCATAATTGTTTTAAAGTGGCGTTTTAGAACGTGGAATTAATGCTGAATTGGATTACAGAGCTCCAAAGTTATTTAGTGTACTATTAGTGTGGATAAGGTTTGTGCGTGTACTTGTATGAACTGATTGGTCCTCCATTTCAAAGTCGTGTACTTGGTTTGTTTTGCTCCCGGTTTCTGGCTCCACTTCAGAAATTAGCTGACATGTCCTTAAAATATCCCAATCTCTCCAAAACCACAAGCTAAAGGCACATGAAAGAAGCCTCCTGTGACACTTCACACTCACTTTTTTTCCTGAAAAATAACCCCAATAATAAATCTAAATATTGCAGTTCCCACTGGCGTTACACTCCCTCTGAAAGGACTAGCGGACGAGCTTCCATTGCTACATTTGTCACAGGTCACTGCTTGCTTTTGTTTTTTTCCCATCACTTTGTGATTATCGACAGAGACGGTAAAAATGTAGCTGAACAGGAGGAAATAATGTTAATTAAACCTTCTCAAATGCATGATCAAAAACGCTGCATTCGCCTCATAATTTTGCGGCATCATCACTAAATATATAATTTATTTAACATAACCTCTGTTTTGATATAGAAACATTTACCCTATATGTATACTGGAGTACATACAACCAACAGACAGCATGATAAAGACTTAAAGAGGAACCATTACATCCAGCAGAGATATGATTAGTGTACAAACATCGTCCGTCTGCCTCGCGCCTATTGAAGTCACTTGAGCATAGACAGCCAAACAGTGTAGTAACCTATCTACACTATACGTGCATTCCACACTTGAAGGCTGGTAAAGAAAGGATTAACCCTATGCAGTTCTGAAAGAGTCCAAGCTAAAACGCAAGCATCATGCACCAGCTAAGCTGTGAAAGCCGAGAAGAAAGATTTCAAACAGTGGCAACTTCAGGCACCTCCTAAAACAAAATGACGAGAAGGAACTTTTTTTTTTTTTTTTTTTGTCTTTTAACATCAATTTGTCATTATTGAGTGAATCCAAAAACTACTGTAGTGTGGTCAGAATGGCAAAGAATGAGTTTTGTCATGTGCACAGATGTAAAATAAACTGGAAAAAAAAGTCTACTCTTCTAAAAAAACACCGTGCACACAATCTAACTGATTAAATTTAGGTGACGCTTTGGAGAAGTTAACTAATAACAACTGCTGTATTAACAGTGCTTTGGCACTTGTTTTGGCCCTTTGGGTGAGAAATTTGTGACTAGGAGTATTACATTTCCAGATCATTCTGATTTGAGACGAACAGTATAATAGGGCGTTCAGACCAGACGCGAATAAAATAATCTACTCGCTTTAATTCGAGTGAGTTTGGACGCTTCAGTTTTCATCGCTTCATTCACACGAGTAGTCCCAACGCTCGCCGCGAAGGTTCAGATATTTCAACTCACGTGTCATCGCGCCGCCCGACCGGA